>CAMAOC010000120.1:82500-92500 GCA_945859555.1 Megachile ligniseca | reverse complement strand
GACTCTGTCTCTGTCTCTGTCTCTGTCTCTGTCTCTGTCTCTGTCTCTGTCTCTACCTCTGTCTCTGTCTCTGTCTTTGTCTCTGTCTCTGTCTCTGTCTCTGTCTCTGTCTCTGTCTCTGTCTCTGTCTCTGTCTCTGTCTCTGTCTCTGACTCTGACTCTGACTCTGACTCTGACTCTGTCTCTGTCTCTGTCTCTGTCTCTGTCTCTGTTTCTGTCTCTGTCTCTGTCTCCGTCTCTGCCCCTTCCTCTGCCCCTTCCTCTGTCTCTGTCTCTGTCTCTGTCTCTGTCTCTGTCTCTGTCTCTGTCTCTGTCTCTGTCTCTGTCTCTGTCTCTGTCTCTGTCTCTGTCTCTGTCTCTGTCTCTGTCTCTGTCTCTGTCTCTGTCTCTGTCTCTGTCTCTGTTTCTGTCTCTGTCTCTATTTCTGTCTCTGTCTCTGACTCTGACTCTGTCTCTGTCTCTGTCTCTGTCTCTGTCTCTGTCTCTGTCTCTGTCTCTGTCTCTGTCTCTGTCTCTGTCTCTGTCTCTGTCTCTGTCTCTGACTCTGACTCTGACTCTGACTCTGTCTCTGTCTCTGTCTCCGTCTCTGCCCCTTCCTCTGCCCCTTCCTCTGCCCCTTCCTCTGTCTCTGTCTCTGTCTCTGTCTCTGACTCTGACTCTGTCTCCGTCTCTGCCCCTTCCTCTGCCCCTTCCTCTGTCTCTGTCTCTGTCTCAGTCTCTGACTCTGACTCTGACTCTGACTCTGACTCTGACTCTGACTCTGACTCTGACTCTGACTCTGACTCTGACTCTGACTCTGACTCTGACTCTGACTCTGACTCTGACTCTGACTCTGACTCTGTCTCTGTCTCTGTCTCTGTCTCTGTCTCTGTCTCTGTCTCTGTTTCTGTCTCTGTCTCTGTCTCTGTCTCTGTCTCTGTCTCTGTCTCTGTCTCTGTCTCTGTCTCTGTCTCTGTCTCTGTCTCTGTCTCTGTCTCTGTCTCTGTCTCTGTCTCTGTCTCTGTCTCTGTCTCTGTCTCTGTCTCTGTCTCTGTCTCTGTCTCTGTCTCTGTCTCTGTCTCTGTCTCTGTCTCTGTCTCTGTCTCTGTCTCTGTCTCTGTCTCTGTCTCTGTCTCTGTCTCTGTCTCTGTCTCTGTCTCTGTCTCTGTCTCTGTCTCTGTCTCTGTCTCTGTCTCTGTCTCTGTCTCTGTCTCTGTCTCTGTCTCTGTCTCTGTCTCTGTCTCTGTCTCTGTCTCTGTCTCTGTCTCTGTCTCTGTCTCTGTCTCTGTCTCTGTCTCTGTCTCTGTCTCTGTTTCTCTCTCTGTCTCTATCTCTGTCTCTGTCTCTGACTCTGACTCTGACTCTGACTCTGTCTCTGTCTCTGTCTCTGTCTCTGTCTCTGTCTCTGTCTCTGTCTCTGACTCTGACTCTGACTCTGACTCTGACTCTGACTCTGTCTCTGTCTCCGTCTCTGCCCCTTCCTCTGCCCCTTCCTCTGTCTCTGTCTCTGTCTCTGTCTCTGTCTCTGTCTCTGTCTCTACCTCTGTCTCTGTCTCTACCTCTGTCTCTGTCTCTGTCTCTGTCTCTGTCTCTGTCTCTGTCTCTGTCTCTGTCTCTGTCTCTGACTCTGACTCTGACTCTGACTCTGTCTCTGTCTCTGTCTCTGTCTCCGTCTCTGCCCCTTCCTCTGCCCCTTCCTCTGCCCCTTCCTCTGTCTCTGTCTCTGTCTCTGTCTCTGACTCTGACTCTGACTCTGTCTCTGTCTCTGTCTCTGTCTCTGTCTCTGTCTCTGTCTCCGTCTCCGTCTCTGTCTCTGACTCTGACTCTGACTCCGACTCTGACTCTGACTCTGACTCTGACTCTGACTCTGACTCTGACTCTGACTCTGACTCTGTCTCTGTCTCTGTCTCTGTCTCTGTCTCTGTCTCTGTCTCTGTCTCTGTCTCTGTCTCTGTCTCTGTCTCTGTCTCCGTCTCTGCCCCTTCCTCTGCCCCTTCCTCTGCCCCTTCCTCTGTCTCTGTCTCTGTCTCTGTCTCTGACTCTGACTCTGTCTCCGTCTCTGCCCCTTCCTCTGCCCCTTCCTCTGTCTCTGTCTCTGTCTCAGTCTCTGACTCTGACTCTGACTCTGACTCTGACTCTGACTCTGACTCTGACTCTGACTCTGACTCTGACTCTGACTCTGTCTCTGTCTCTGTCTCTGTCTCTGTCTCTGTCTCTGTCTCTGTCTCTGTCTCTGTCTCTGTCTCTGTCTCTGTCTCTGTCTCTGTCTCTGTCTCTGTCTCTGTCTCTGTCTCTGTCTCTGTCTCTGTCTCTGTCTCTGTCTCTGTCTCTGTCTCTGTCTCTGTCTCTGTCTCTGTCTCTGTCTCTGTCTCTGTCTCTGTCTCTGTCTCTGTCTCTGTTTCTCTCTCTGTCTCTATCTCTGTCTCTGTCTCTGACTCTGACTCTGACTCTGACTCTGTCTCTGTCTCTGTCTCTGTCTCTGTCTCTGTCTCTGTCTCTGTCTCTGACTCTGACTCTGACTCTGACTCTGACTCTGACTCTGTCTCTGTCTCCGTCTCTGCCCCTTCCTCTGCCCCTTCCTCTGTCTCTGACTCTGACTCTGACTCTGACTCTGTCTCTGTCTCTGTCTCTGTCTCTGTCTCTGTCTCTGTCTCTGTCTCTGTCTCTGTCTCTGTCTCTGTCTCTGTCTCTGTCTCTGTCTCTGTCTCTACCTCTGTCTCTGTCTCTGTCTCTGACTCTGACTCTGTCTCTGTCTCTGTCTCCGTCTCTGCCCCTTCCTCTGCCCCTTCCTCTGTCTCTGTCTCTGTCTCTGTCTCTGTCTCTGTCTCTGTCTCTGTCTCTGTCTCTGTCTCTACCTCTGTCTCTGTCTCTGTCTTTGTCTCTGTCTCTGTCTCTGTCTCTGTCTCTGTCTCTGTCTCTGTCTCTGTCTCTGTCTCTGTCTCTGTCTCTGACTCTGACTCTGACTCTGACTCTGACTCTGTCTCTGTCTCTGTCTCTGTCTCTGTCTCTGTTTCTGTCTCTGTCTCTGTCTCCGTCTCTGCCCCTTCCTCTGCCCCTTCCTCTGTCTCTGTCTCTGTCTCTGTCTCTGTCTCTGTCTCTGTCTCTGTCTCTGTCTCTGTCTCTGTCTCTGTCTCTGTCTCTGTCTCTGTCTCTGTCTCTGTCTCTGTCTCTGTCTCTGTCTCTGTCTCTGTCTCTGTCTCTGTCTCTGTCTCTGTCTCTGTCTCTGTCTCTGTCTCTGTCTCTGTCTCTGTTTCTGTCTCTGTCTCTATTTCTGTCTCTGTCTCTGACTCTGACTCTGTCTCTGTCTCTGTCTCTGTCTCTGTCTCTGTCTCTGTCTCTGTCTCTGTCTCTGTCTCTGTCTCTGTCTCTGTCTCTGTCTCTGTCTCTGACTCTGACTCTGACTCTGACTCTGTCTCTGTCTCTGTCTCCGTCTCTGCCCCTTCCTCTGCCCCTTCCTCTGCCCCTTCCTCTGTCTCTGTCTCTGTCTCTGTCTCTGACTCTGACTCTGTCTCCGTCTCTGCCCCTTCCTCTGCCCCTTCCTCTGTCTCTGTCTCTGTCTCAGTCTCTGACTCTGACTCTGACTCTGACTCTGACTCTGACTCTGACTCTGACTCTGACTCTGACTCTGACTCTGACTCTGACTCTGACTCTGACTCTGACTCTGACTCTGACTCTGACTCTGACTCTGTCTCTGTCTCTGTCTCTGTCTCTGTCTCTGTCTCTGTCTCTGTTTCTGTCTCTGTCTCTGTCTCTGTCTCTGTCTCTGTCTCTGTCTCTGTCTCTGTCTCTGTCTCTGTCTCTGTCTCTGTCTCTGTCTCTGTCTCTGTCTCTGTCTCTGTCTCTGTCTCTGTCTCTGTCTCTGTCTCTGTCTCTGTCTCTGTCTCTGTCTCTGTCTCTGTCTCTGTCTCTGTCTCTGTCTCTGTCTCTGTCTCTGTCTCTGTCTCTGTCTCTGTCTCTGTCTCTGTCTCTGTCTCTGTCTCTGTCTCTGTCTCTGTCTCTGTCTCTGTCTCTGTCTCTGTCTCTGTCTCTGTCTCTGTCTCTGTCTCTGTCTCTGTCTCTGTCTCTGTCTCTGTCTCTGTCTCTGTCTCTGTCTCTGTCTCTGTCTCTGTCTCTGTCTCTGTCTCTGTCTCTGTCTCTGTCTCTGTCTCTGTTTCTCTCTCTGTCTCTATCTCTGTCTCTGTCTCTGACTCTGACTCTGACTCTGACTCTGTCTCTGTCTCTGTCTCTGTCTCTGTCTCTGTCTCTGTCTCTGTCTCTGACTCTGACTCTGACTCTGACTCTGACTCTGACTCTGTCTCTGTCTCCGTCTCTGCCCCTTCCTCTGCCCCTTCCTCTGTCTCTGTCTCTGTCTCTGTCTCTGTCTCTGTCTCTGTCTCTACCTCTGTCTCTGTCTCTACCTCTGTCTCTGTCTCTGTCTCTGTCTCTGTCTCTGTCTCTGTCTCTGTCTCTGTCTCTGTCTCTGACTCTGACTCTGACTCTGACTCTGTCTCTGTCTCTGTCTCTGTCTCCGTCTCTGCCCCTTCCTCTGCCCCTTCCTCTGCCCCTTCCTCTGTCTCTGTCTCTGTCTCTGTCTCTGACTCTGACTCTGACTCTGTCTCTGTCTCTGTCTCTGTCTCTGTCTCTGTCTCTGTCTCCGTCTCCGTCTCTGTCTCTGACTCTGACTCTGACTCCGACTCTGACTCTGACTCTGACTCTGACTCTGACTCTGACTCTGACTCTGACTCTGACTCTGTCTCTGTCTCTGTCTCTGTCTCTGTCTCTGTCTCTGTCTCTGTCTCTGTCTCTGTCTCTGTCTCTGTCTCTGTCTCCGTCTCTGCCCCTTCCTCTGCCCCTTCCTCTGCCCCTTCCTCTGTCTCTGTCTCTGTCTCTGTCTCTGACTCTGACTCTGTCTCCGTCTCTGCCCCTTCCTCTGCCCCTTCCTCTGTCTCTGTCTCTGTCTCAGTCTCTGACTCTGACTCTGACTCTGACTCTGACTCTGACTCTGACTCTGACTCTGACTCTGACTCTGACTCTGACTCTGTCTCTGTCTCTGTCTCTGTCTCTGTCTCTGTCTCTGTCTCTGTCTCTGTCTCTGTCTCTGTCTCTGTCTCTGTCTCTGTCTCTGTCTCTGTCTCTGTCTCTGTCTCTGTCTCTGTCTCTGTCTCTGTCTCTGTCTCTGTCTCTGTCTCTGTCTCTGTCTCTGTCTCTGTCTCTGTCTCTGTCTCTGTCTCTGTCTCTGTCTCTGTCTCTGTCTCTGTCTCTGTTTCTCTCTCTGTCTCTATCTCTGTCTCTGTCTCTGACTCTGACTCTGACTCTGACTCTGTCTCTGTCTCTGTCTCTGTCTCTGTCTCTGTCTCTGTCTCTGTCTCTGACTCTGACTCTGACTCTGACTCTGACTCTGACTCTGTCTCTGTCTCCGTCTCTGCCCCTTCCTCTGCCCCTTCCTCTGTCTCTGTCTCTGTCTCTGTCTCTGTCTCTGTCTCTGTCTCTACCTCTGTCTCTGTCTCTACCTCTGTCTCTGTCTCTGTCTCTGTCTCTGTCTCTGTCTCTGTCTCTGTCTCTGTCTCTGTCTCTGTCTCTGTCTCTGTCTCTGTCTCTGACTCTGACTCTGACTCTGACTCTGTCTCTGTCTCTGTCTCTGTCTCTGTCTCTGTCTCTGTCTCTGTCTCTGTCTCTGTCTCTGTCTCTGTCTCTGTCTCTGTCTCTGTCTCTGTCTCTGTCTCTGTCTCTGACTCTGACTCTGTCTCTGTCTCTGTCTCTGTCTCTGTCTCTGTCTCTGTCTCCGTCTCCGTCTCTGTCTCTGACTCTGACTCTGACTCCGACTCTGACTCTGACTCTGACTCTGACTCTGACTCTGACTCTGACTCTGACTCTGACTCTGTCTCTGTCTCTGTCTCTGTCTCTGTCTCTGTCTCTGTCTCTGTCTCTGTCTCTGTCTCTGTCTCTGTCTCTGTCTCTGTCTCTGTCTCTGTCTCTGTCTCTGTCTCTGTCTCTGTCTCTGTCTCTGTCTCTGTCTCTGTCTCTGTCTCTGTCTCTGTCTCTGTCTCTGTCTCTGTCTCTGTCTCTGTCTCTGTCTCTGTCTCTGTCTCTGTCTCTGTCTCTGTCTCTGTCTCTGTCTCTGTCTCTGTCTCTGTCTCTGTCTCTGTCTCTGTCTCTGTCTCTGTCTCTGTCTCCGTCGCTGCCCCTTCCTCTGCCCCTTCCTCTGTCTCTGTCTCTGTCTCTGTCTCTGACTCTGTCTCTGTCTCTGTCTCTGTCTCTGTCTCTGTCTCTGTCTCTGTCTCTGTCTCTGTCTCTGTCTCTGTCTCTGTCTCTGTCTCTGTCTCTGTCTCTGTCTCTGTCTCTGTCTCTGTCTCTGTCTCTGTCTCTGTCTCTGTCTCTGTCTCTGTCTCTGTCTCTGTCTCTGTCTCTGTCTCTGTCTCTGTCTCTGTCTCTGTCTCTGTCTCTGTCTCTGTCTCTGTCTCTGTCTCTGTCTCTGTCTCTGTCTCTGTCTCTGTCTCTGTCTCTGTCTCTGTCTCTGTCTCTGTCTCTGTCTCTGTCTCTGTCTCTGTCTCTACCTCTGTCTCTGTCTCTGTCTCTGTCTCTGTCTCTGTCTCTGTCTCTGTCTCTGTCTCTGTCTCTGTCTCTGTCTCTGTCTCTGACTCTGACTCTGACTCTGACTCTGTCTCTGTCTCTGTCTCTGTCTCTGTCTCTGTCTCTGTCTCTGTCTCTGTCTCTGTCTCTGTCTCTGTCTCTGTCTCTGTCTCTGTCTCTGTCTCTGTCTCTGTCTCTGTCTCTGTCTCTGTCTCTGTCTCTGTCTCTGTCTCTGTCTCTGTCTCTACCTCTGTCTCTGTCTCTGTCTCTGTCTCTGTCTCTGTCTCTGACTCTGACTCTGTCTCTTTCTCTGTCTCTGTCTCTGACTCTGACTCTGACTCTGTCTCTGTCTCTGTCTCTGTCTCTGTCTCTGTCTCTGTCTCTGACTCTGACTCTGTCTCTGTCTCTGTCTCTGTCTCTGTCTCTGACTCTGACTCTGACTCTGTCTCTGTCTCTCTCTCTGTCTCTGTCTCTGACTCTGACTCTGTCTCTGTCTCTGTCTCCGTCTCTGCCCCTTCCTCTGCCCCTTCCTCTGTCTCTGTCTCTGTCTCTGTCTCTGACTCTGACTCTGACTCTGACTCTGACTCTGACTCTGACTCTGACTCTGACTCTGACTCTGATTCTGACTCTGACTCTGACTCTGTCTCTGACTCTGTCTCTGTCTCTGTCTCTGTCTCTGTCTCTGTCTCTGTCTCTGTCTCTGACTCTGTCTCTGTCTCTGTCTCTGTCTCTGTCTCTGTCTCTGTCTCTGTCTCTGTCTCTGTCTCTGTCTCCGTCTCTGTCTCTGTCTCTGTCTCTGTCTCTGTCTCTGTCTCTGTCTCTGCCTCTGACTCTGACTCTGACTCTGTCTCTGTCTCTGTCTCTGTCTCTGTCTCTGTCTCTGTCTCTGTCTCTGTCTCTACCTCTGTCTCTGTCTCTGTCTCTGTCTCTGTCTCTGTCTCTGACTCTGACTCTGTCTCTGTCTCTGTCTCTGTCTCTGACTCTGACTCTGACTCTGTCTCTGTCTCTGTCTCTGTCTCTGTCTCTGTCTCTGACTCTGACTCTGTCTCTGTCTCTGTCTCTGTCTCTGACTCTGACTCTGACTCTGTCTCTGTCTCTGTCTCTGTCTCTGTCTCTGTCTCTGACTCTGACTCTGTCTCTGTCTCTGTCTCCGTCTCTGCCCCTTCCTCTGCCCCTTCCTCTGTATCTGTCTCTGTCTCTGTCTCTGACTCTGACTCTGACTCTGACTCTGACTCTGACTCTGACTCTGACTCTGACTCTGACTCTGTCTCTGTCTCTGACTCTGACTCTGACTCTGTCTCTGTCTCTGTCTCTGACTCTGACTCTGTCTCTGTCTCTGTCTCCGTCTCTGCCCCTTCCTCTGCCCCTTCCTCTGTCTCTGTCTCTGTCTCTGTCTCTGTCTCTGTCTCTGTCTCTGTCTCTGTCTCTACCTCTGTCTCTGTCTCTGTCTCTGTCTCTGTCTCTGTCTCTGTCTCTGTCTCTGTCTCTGTCTCTGTCTCTGTCTCTGTCTCTGTCTCTGTCTCTGACTCTGACTCTGACTCTGACTCTGTCTCTGTCTCTGTCTCTGTCTCTGTCTCTGTCTCTGTCTCTGTCTCTGTCTCTGTCTCTACCTCTGTCTCTGTCTCTGTCTCTGACTCTGACTCTGTCTCCGTCTCTGCCCCTTCCTCTGCCCCTTCCTCTGTCTCTGTCTCTGACTCTGACTCTGACTCTTACTCTGACTCTGACTCTGACTCTGACTCTGACTCTGACTCTGACTCTGACTCTGACTCTGACTCTGACTCTGACTCTGACTCTGACTCTGACTCTGACTCTTACTCTGACTCTGACTCTGACTCTGACTCTGACTCTGACTCTGACTCTGACTCTGACTCTGACTCTGACTCTGACTCTGACTCTGACTCTGACTCTGACTCTGACCCTGACTCTGACTCTGTCTCTGTCTCTGTCTCTGACTCTGACTCTGTCTCCGTCTCTGCCCCTTCCTCTGCCCCTTCCTCTGTCTCTGTCTCTGTCTCAGTCTCTGACTCTGACTCTGACTCTGACTCTGACTCTGACTCTGACTCTGACTCTGACTCTGACTCTGTCTCTGTCTCTGTCTCTGTCTCTGTCTCTGTTTCTGTCTCTGTCTCTGTCTCTGTCTCTGTCTCTGTCTCTGTCTCTGTCTCTGCCTCTGTCTCTGTCTCTGTCTCTGTCTCTGTCTCTGTCTCTGTCTCTGTCTCTGTCTCTGTCTCTGTCTCTGTCTCTGTTTCTCTCTCTGTCTCTATCTCTGTCTCTGTCTCTGACTCTGACTCTGACTCTGACTCTGTCTCTGTCTCTGTCTCTGTCTCTGTCTCTGTCTCTGTCTCTGACTCTGACTCTGACTCTGACTCTGACTCTGTCTCTGTCTCCGTCTCTGCCCCTTCCTCTGCCCCTTCCTCTGTCTCTGTCTCTGTCTCTGTCTCTGTCTCTGTCTCTGTCTCTGTCTCTGTCTCTACCTCTGTCTCTGTCTCTGTCTCTGTCTCTGTCTCTGTCTCTGTCTCTGTCTCTGTCTCTGTCTCTGTCTCTGTCTCTGTCTCTGTCTCTGTCTCTGTCTCTGTCTCTGTCTCTGTCTCTGTCTCTGTCTCTGTCTCTGTCTCTGTCTCTACCTCTGTCTCTGTCTCTGTCTCTGTCTCTGACTCTGACTCTGTCTCTGTCTCTGTCTCTGTCTCTGACTCTGACTCTGACTCTGTCTCTGTCTCTGTCTCTGTCTCTGTCTCTGTCTCTGTCTCTGACTCTGACTCTGTCTCTGTCTCTGTCTCTGTCTCTGACTCTGACTCTGACTCTGTCTCTGTCTCTCTCTCTGTCTCTGACTCTGACTCTGACTCTGACTCTGACTCTGACTCTGACTCTGACTCTGACTCTGTCTCTGACTCTGACTCTGACTCTGACTCTGACTCTGACTCTGACTCTGACTCTGACTCTGACTCTGACTCTGACTCTGACTCTGACTCTGACTCTGACTCTGACTCTGACTCTGACTCTGACTCTGACTGTGCCTCAGCCTCTGCATCTGCATCTGCATCTGTCTCTGTCTCTGACTCTGACTCTGACTCTGTCTCTGTCTCTGTCTCTGTCTCTGTCTCTGTCTCTGTCTCTGTCTCTGTCTCTGTCTCTGTCTCTGTCTCTGTCTCTGTCTCTGTCTCTGTCTCTGTCTCTGTCTCTGTCTCTGTCTCTGTCTCTGTCTCTGTCTCTGTCTCTGTCTCTGTCTCTGACTCTGACTCTGACTCTGACTCTGACTCTGACTCTGACTCTGACTCTGACTCTGACTCTGACTCTGACTCTGACTCTGACTCTGACTCTGACTCTGACTCTGACTGTGCCTCAGCCTCTGCATCTGCATCTGTCTCTGTCTCTGACTCTGTCTCTGTCTCTGTCTCTGTCTCTGTCTCTGTCTCTGTCTCTGTCTCTGTCTCTGACTCTGACTCTGACTCTGACTCTGTCTCTGTCTCTGTCT
>CAMAOC010000120.1:52500-77500 GCA_945859555.1 Megachile ligniseca | reverse complement strand
GCCCCTTCCTCTGCCCCTTCCTCTGTCTCTGTCTCTGTCTCTGTCTGTGACTCTGACTCTGACTCTGACTCTGACTCTGACTCTGACTCTGACTCTGACTCTGACTCTGACTCTGACTCTGACTCTGACTCTGTCTCTGACTCTGACTCTGACTCTGACTCTGACTCTGACTCTGACTCTGACTCTGACTCTGACTCTGACTCTGACTCTGACTCTGACTCTGACTGTGCCTCAGCCTCTGCATCTGCATCTGTCTCTGTCTCTGACTCTGACTCTGACTCTGACTCTGACTCTGTCTCTGTCTCTGTCTCTGTCTCTGTCTCTGTCTCTGTCTCTGTCTCTGTCTCTGTCTCTGTCTCTGTCTCTGTCTCTGTCTCTGTCTCTGTCTCTATTTCTGTCTCTGTCTCTGACTCTGTCTCTGTCTCTGTCTCTGTCTCTGTCTCTGTCTCTGTCTCTGTCTCTGTCTCTGTCTCTGTCTCTGTCTCTGTCTCTGTCTCTGTCTCTGTCTCTGTCTCTGTCTCTGACTCTGACTCTGACTCTGACTCTGTCTCTGTCTCTGTCTCCGTCTCTGCCCCTTCCTCTGCCCCTTCCTCTGTCTCTGTCTCTGTCTCTGTCTGTGACTCTGACTCTGACTCTGTCTCTGTCTCTGTCTCTGACTCTGACTCTGACTCTGACTCTGACTCTGACTCTGACTCTGACTCTGACTCTGATTCTGACTCTGACTCTGACTCTGTCTCTGTCTCTGTCTCTGTCTCTGTCTCTGTCTCTGTCTCTGTCTCTGTCTCTGTCTCTGTCTCTGTTTCTGTCTCTGTCTCTATTTCTGTCTCTGTCTCTGACTCTGACTCTGTCTCTGTCTCTGTCTCTGTCTCTGTCTCTGTCTCTGTCTCTGTCTCTGTCTCTGTCTCTGTCTCTGTCTCTGTCTCTGTCTCTGTCTCTGTCTCTGTCTCTGACTCTGACTCTGACTCTGACTCTGTCTCTGTCTCTGTCTCCGTCTCTGCCCCTTCCTCTGCCCCTTCCTCTGTCTCTGTCTCTGTCTCTGTCTGTGACTCTGACTCTGACTCTGACTCTGACTCTGACTCTGACTCTGACTCTGACTCTGACTCTGACTCTGACTCTGACTCTGACTCTGTCTCTGACTCTGACTCTGACTCTGACTCTGACTCTGACTCTGACTCTGACTCTGACTCTGACTCTGACTCTGACTCTGACTCTGACTCTGACTCTGACTCTGACTCTGACTGTGCCTCAGCCTCTGCATCTGCATCTGTCTCTGTCTCTGACTCTGACTCTGACTCTGTCTCTGTCTCTGTCTCTGTCTCTGTCTCTGTCTCTGTCTCTGTCTCTGTCTCTGTCTCTGTCTCTGTCTCTGTCTCTGTCTCTGTCTCTGTCTCTGTCTCTGTCTCTGTCTCTGTTTCTGTCTCTGTCTCTATCTCTGTCTCTGTCTCTGTCTCTGTCTCTGTCTCTGTCTCTGTCTCTGTCTCTGTCTCTGTCTCTGTCTCTGTCTCTGTCTCTGTCTCTGACTCTGACTCTGTCTCTGTCTCTGTCTCCGTCTCTGCCCCTTCCTCTGCCCCTTCCTCTGTCTCTGTCTCTGTCTCTGTCTCTGACTCTGACTCTGACTCTGACTCTGACTCTGACTCTGACTCTGACTCTGACTCTGATTCTGACTCTGACTCTGACTCTGTCTCTGTCTCTGTCTCTGTCTCTGTCTCTGTCTCTGTCTCTGTCTCTGTCTCTGTCTCTGTCTCTGTCTCTGTCTCTGTTTCTGTCTCTGTCTCTATTTCTGTCTCTGTCTCTGACTCTGACTCTGTCTCTGTCTCTGTCTCTGTCTCTGTCTCTGTCTCTGTCTCTGTTTCTCTCTCTGTCTCTATCTCTGTCTCTGTCTCTGACTCTGACTCTGACTCTGACTCTGTCTCTGTCTCTGTCTCTGTCTCTGTCTCTGTCTCTGTCTCTGACTCTGTCTCTGTCTCTGTCTCTGTCTCTGTCTCTGTCTCTGTCTCTGTCTCTGTCTCTGTCTCTGTCTCTGTCTCTGTCTCTGTCTCCGTCTCTGCCCCTTCCTCTGCCCCTTCCTCTGTCTCTGTCTCTGTCTCTGTCTGTGACTCTGACTCTGACTCTGACTCTGACTCTGACTCTGACTCTGACTCTGACTCTGACTCTGACTCTGACTCTGACTCTGACTCTGTCTCTGACTCTGACTCTGACTCTGACTCTGACTCTGACTCTGACTCTGACTCTGACTCTGACTCTGACTCTGACTCTGACTCTGACTCTGACTCTGACTCTGACTCTGACTGTGCCTCAGCCTCTGCATCTGCATCTGTCTCTGTCTCTGACTCTGACTCTGACTCTGTCTCTGTCTCTGTCTCTGTCTCTGTCTCTGTCTCTGTCTCTGTCTCTGTCTCTGTCTCTGTCTCTGTCTCTGTCTCTGTCTCTGTCTCTGTCTCTGTCTCTGTCTCTGTTTCTGTCTCTGTCTCTATCTCTGTCTCTGTCTCTGTCTCTGTCTCTGTCTCTGTCTCTGTCTCTGTCTCTGTCTCTGTCTCTGTCTCTGTCTCTGTCTCTATTTCTGTCTCTGTCTCTGACTCTGACTCTGTCTCTGTCTCTCTCTCTGTCTCTGTCTCTGTCTCTGACTCTGACTCTGTCTCTGTCTCTGTCTCCGTCTCTGCCCCTTCCTCTGCCCCTTCCTCTGTCTCTGTCTCTGTCTCTGTCTCTGACTCTGACTCTGACTCTGACTCTGACTCTGACTCTGACTCTGACTCTGACTCTGATTCTGTCTCTGTCTCTGTCTCTGTCTCTGTCTCTGTCTCTGTCTCTGTCTCTGTCTCTGTCTCTGTCTCTGTCTCTGTCTCTGTCTCTGTTTCTCTCTCTGTCTCTATCTCTGTCTCTGTCTCTGACTCTGACTCTGACTCTGACTCTGACTCTGTCTCTGTCTCTGTCTCTGTCTCTGTCTCTGTCTCTGACTCGGACTCTGACTCTGACTCTGTCTCTGTCTCCGTCTCTGCCCCTTCCTCTGCCCCTTCCTCTGTCTCTGTCTCTGTCTCTGTCTCTGTCTCTGTCTCTGTCTCTGTCTCTACCTCTGTCTCTGTCTCTGTCTCTGTCTCTGTCTCTGTCTCTGACTCTGACTCTGTCTCTGTCTCTGACTCTGACTCTGACTCTGTCTCTGTCTCTGTCTCTGACTCTGACTCTGTCTCTGTCTCTGTCTCCGTCTCTGCCCCTTCCTCTGCCCCTTCCTCTGTCTCTGTCTCTGTCTCTGTCTCTGTCTCTGTCTCTGTCTCTGTCTCTACCTCTGTCTCTGTCTCTGTCTCTGTCTCTGTCTCTGTCTCTGTCTCTGTCTCTGTCTCTGTCTCTGTCTCTGTCTCTGTCTCTGTCTCTGTCTCTGTCTCTGACTCTGACTCTGACTCTGACTCTGTCTCTGTCTCTGTCTCCGTCTCTGCCCCTTCCTCTGCCCCTTCCTCTGTCTCTGTCTCTGTCTCTGTCTGTGACTCTGACTCTGACTCTGTCTCTGTCTCTGTCTCTGACTCTGACTCTGACTCTGACTCTGACTCTGACTCTGACTCTGACTCTGACTCTGATTCTGACTCTGACTCTGACTCTGTCTCTGTCTCTGTCTCTGTCTCTGTCTCTGTCTCTGTCTCTGTCTCTGTCTCTGTCTCTGTTTCTGTCTCTGTCTCTATTTCTGTCTCTGTCTCTGACTCTGACTCTGTCTCTGTCTCTGTCTCTGTCTCTGTCTCTGTCTCTGTCTCTGTCTCTGTCTCTGTCTCTGTCTCTGTCTCTGTCTCTGTCTCTGTCTCTGTCTCTGACTCTGACTCTGACTCTGACTCTGTCTCTGTCTCTGTCTCCGTCTCTGCCCCTTCCTCTGCCCCTTCCTCTGTCTCTGTCTCTGTCTCTGTCTGTGACTCTGACTCTGACTCTGACTCTGACTCTGACTCTGACTCTGACTCTGACTCTGACTCTGACTCTGACTCTGACTCTGTCTCTGACTCTGACTCTGTCTCTGACTCTGACTCTGACTCTGTCTCTGTCTCTGTCTCTGTCTCTGTCTCTGACTCTGACTCTGTCTCTGTCTCTGTCTCCGTCTCTGCCCCTTCCTCTGTCTCTGTCTCTGTCTCTGTCTGTGACTCTGACTCTGACTCTGACTCTGACTCTGACTCTGACTCTGACTCTGACTCTGTCTCTGTCTCTGTCTCTGTCTCTGTCTCTGTCTCTGTCTCTGTCTCTGTCTCTGTCTCTGTCTCTGTCTCTGTCTCTGTCTCTGTCTCTGTTTCTGTCTCTGTCTCTATCTCTGTCTCTGTCTCTGTCTCTGTCTCTGTCTCTGTCTCTGTCTCTGTCTCTGTCTCTGTCTCTGTCTCTGTCTCTGTCTCTATTTCTGTCTCTGTCTCTGACTCTGACTCTGTCTCTGTCTCTGTCTCTCTCTCTGTCTCTGTCTCTGTCTCTGACTCTGACTCTGTCTCTGTCTCTGTCTCCGTCTCTGCCCCTTCCTCTGCCCCTTCCTCTGTCTCTGTCTCTGTCTCTGTCTCTGACTCTGACTCTGACTCTGACTCTGACTCTGACTCTGACTCTGACTCTGACTCTGTCTCTGACTCTGACTCTGACTCTGACTCTGACTCTGACTCTGACTCTGTCTCTGTCTCCGTCTCTGCCCCTTCCTCTGCCCCTTCCTCTCTCTCTGTCTCTGTCTCTGTCTCTGACTCTGACTCTGTCTCTGTCTCTGTCTCCGTCTCTGCCCCTTCCTCTGCCCCTTCCTCTGTCTCTGTCTCTGTCTCTGTCTCTGACTCTGACTCTGACTCTGACTCTGACTCTGACTCTGACTCTGACTCTGACTCTGACTCTGACTCTGTCTCTGTCTCTGACTCTGACTCTGACTCTGTCTCTGTCTCTGTCTCTGACTCTGACTCTGTCTCTGTCTCTGTCTCCGTCTCTGCCCCTTCCTCTGCCCCTTCCTCTGTCTCTGTCTCTGTCTCTGTCTCTGTCTCTGTCTCTGTCTCTGTCTCTACCTCTGTCTCTGTCTCTGTCTCTGTCTCTGTCTCTGTCTCTGTCTCTGTCTCTGTCTCTGTCTCTGTCTCTGTCTCTGTCTCTGTCTCTGTCTCTGTCTCTGACTCTGACTCTGACTCTGACTCTGTCTCTGTCTCTGTCTCCGTCTCTGCCCCTTCCTCTGCCCCTTCCTCTGTCTCTGTCTCTGTCTCTGTCTGTGACTCTGACTCTGACTCTGTCTCTGTCTCTGTCTCTGACTCTGACTCTGACTCTGACTCTGACTCTGACTCTGACTCTGACTCTGACTCTGATTCTGACTCTGACTCTGACTCTGTCTCTGTCTCTGTCTCTGTCTCTGTCTCTGTCTCTGTCTCTGTCTCTGTCTCTGTCTCTGTTTCTGTCTCTGTCTCTATTTCTGTCTCTGTCTCTGACTCTGACTCTGTCTCTGTCTCTGTCTCTGTCTCTGTCTCTGTCTCTGTCTCTGTCTCTGTCTCTGTCTCTGTCTCTGTCTCTGTCTCTGTCTCTGTCTCTGTCTCTGACTCTGACTCTGACTCTGACTCTGTCTCTGTCTCTGTCTCCGTCTCTGCCCCTTCCTCTGCCCCTTCCTCTGTCTCTGTCTCTGTCTCTGTCTGTGACTCTGACTCTGACTCTGACTCTGACTCTGACTCTGACTCTGACTCTGACTCTGACTCTGACTCTGACTCTGACTCTGTCTCTGACTCTGACTCTGTCTCTGACTCTGACTCTGACTCTGTCTCTGTCTCTGTCTCTGTCTCTGTCTCTGACTCTGACTCTGTCTCTGTCTCTGTCTCCGTCTCTGCCCCTTCCTCTGTCTCTGTCTCTGTCTCTGTCTGTGACTCTGACTCTGACTCTGACTCTGACTCTGACTCTGACTCTGACTCTGACTCTGTCTCTGTCTCTGTCTCTGTCTCTGTCTCTGTCTCTGTCTCTGTCTCTGTCTCTGTCTCTGTCTCTGTCTCTGTCTCTGTCTCTGTCTCTGTTTCTGTCTCTGTCTCTATCTCTGTCTCTGTCTCTGTCTCTGTCTCTGTCTCTGTCTCTGTCTCTGTCTCTGTCTCTGTCTCTGTCTCTGTCTCTGTCTCTATTTCTGTCTCTGTCTCTGACTCTGACTCTGTCTCTGTCTCTGTCTCTCTCTCTGTCTCTGTCTCTGTCTCTGACTCTGACTCTGTCTCTGTCTCTGTCTCTGTCTCCGTCTCTGCCCCTTCCTCTGCCCCTTCCTCTGTCTCTGTCTCTGTCTCTGTCTCTGACTCTGACTCTGACTCTGACTCTGACTCTGACTCTGACTCTGACTCTGACTCTGATTCTGACTCTGACTCTGACTCTGTCTCTGTCTCTGTCTCTGTCTCTGTCTCTGTCTCTGTCTCTGTCTCTGTCTCTGTCTCTGTCTCTGTCTCTGTCTCTGTCTCTGTCTCTGTTTCTGTCTCTGTCTCTATTTCTGTCTCTGTCTCTGACTCTGACTCTGTCTCTGTCTCTGTCTTTGTCTCTGTCTCTGTCTCTGTCTCTGTTTCTCTCTCTGTCTCTATCTCTGTCTCTGTCTCTGACTCTGACTCTGACTCTGACTCTGTCTCTGTCTCTGTCTCTGTCTCTGTCTCTGTCTCTGTCTCTGACTCTGTCTCTGTCTCTGTCTCTGTCTCTGTCTCTGTCTCTGTCTCTGTCTCTGTCTCTGTCTCTGTCTCTGTCTCTGTCTCTGTCTCTGTCTCTGTCTCTGTCTCTGTCTCTGTCTCTGTCTCTGTCTCTGTCTCTGTCTCTGTCTCTGTCTCTGTCTCTGTCTCTGTCTCTGTCTCTGTCTCTGTCTCTGTCTCTGTCTCTGTCTCTGTCTCTGTCTCTGTCTCTGTCTCTGTCTCTGTCTCTGTCTCTGACTCTGTCTCTGTCTCTGTCTCTGTCTCTGTCTCTGTCTCTGTCTCTGTCTCTGTCTCTGTCTCTGTCTCTGTCTCCGTCTCTGTCTCTGTCTCTGTCTCTGTCTCTGTCTCTGTCTCTGTCTCTGTCTCTGCCTCTGACTCTGACTCTGACTCTGTCTCTGTCTCTGTCTCTGTCTCTGTCTCTGTCTCTGTCTCTGTCTCTGTCTCTACCTCTGTCTCTGTCTCTGTCTCTGTCTCTGTCTCTGTCTCTGACTCTGACTCTGTCTCTGTCTCTGTCTCTGTCTCTGACTCTGACTCTGACTCTGTCTCTGTCTCTGTCTCTGTCTCTGTCTCTGTCTCTGACTCTGACTCTGTCTCTGTCTCTGTCTCTGTCTCTGACTCTGACTCTGACTCTGTCTCTGTCTCTGTCTCTGTCTCTGTCTCTGTCTCTGACTCTGACTCTGTCTCTGTCTCTGTCTCCGTCTCTGCCCCTTCCTCTGCCCCTTCCTCTGTATCTGTCTCTGTCTCTGTCTCTGACTCTGACTCTGACTCTGACTCTGACTCTGACTCTGACTCTGACTCTGACTCTGTCTCTGTCTCTGACTCTGACTCTGACTCTGTCTCTGTCTCTGTCTCTGACTCTGACTCTGTCTCTGTCTCTGTCTCCGTCTCTGCCCCTTCCTCTGCCCCTTCCTCTGTCTCTGTCTCTGTCTCTGTCTCTGTCTCTGTCTCTGTCTCTGTCTCTACCTCTGTCTCTGTCTCTGTCTCTGTCTCTGTCTCTGTCTCTGTCTCTGTCTCTGTCTCTGTCTCTGTCTCTGTCTCTGTCTCTGTCTCTGACTCTGACTCTGACTCTGACTCTGTCTCTGTCTCTGTCTCTGTCTCTGTCTCTGTCTCTGTCTCTGTCTCTGTCTCTGACTCTGTCTCTGTCTCTGTCTCTGTCTCTGTCTCTGTTTCTGTCTCTGTCTCTGTCTCTGTCTCTGTCTCTGTCTCTGTCTCTGTCTCTGCCTCTGTCTCTGTCTCTGTCTCTGTCTCTGTCTCTGTCTCTGTCTCTGTCTCTGTCTCTGTCTCTGTCTCTGTTTCTCTCTCTGTCTCTATCTCTGTCTCTGTCTCTGACTCTGACTCTGACTCTGACTCTGTCTCTGTCTCTGTCTCTGTCTCTGTCTCTGTCTCTGTCTCTGACTCTGACTCTGACTCTGACTCTGACTCTGTCTCTGTCTCCGTCTCTGCCCCTTCCTCTGCCCCTTCCTCTGTCTCTGTCTCTGTCTCTGTCTCTGTCTCTGTCTCTGTCTCTACCTCTGTCTCTGTCTCTGTCTCTGTCTCTGACTCTGACTCTGTCTCTGTCTCTGTCTCTGTCTCTGACTCTGACTCTGACTCTGTCTCTGTCTCTGTCTCTGTCTCTGTCTCTGTCTCTGTCTCTGACTCTGACTCTGTCTCTGTCTCTGTCTCTGTCTCTGACTCTGACTCTGACTCTGTCTCTGTCTCTCTCTCTGTCTCTGACTCTGACTCTGACTCTGACTCTGACTCTGACTCTGACTCTGACTCTGACTCTGTCTCTGACTCTGACTCTGACTCTGACTCTGACTCTGACTCTGACTCTGACTCTGACTCTGACTCTGACTCTGACTCTGACTCTGACTCTGACTCTGACTCTGACTGTGCCTCAGCCTCTGCATCTGCATCTGCATCTGCATCTGTCTCTGTCTCTGACTCTGACTCTGACTCTGTCTCTGTCTCTGTCTCTGTCTCTGTCTCTGTCTCTGTCTCTGTCTCTGTCTCTGTCTCTGTCTCTGTCTCTGTCTCAGTCTCTGTCTCTACCTCTGTCTCTGTCTCTGTCTCTGTCTCTGTCTCTGTCTCTGACTCTGACTCTGACTCTGACTCTGACTCTGAATCTGACTCTGACTCTGACTCTGATTCTGACTCTGACTCTGACTCTGTCTCTGTCTCTGTCTCTGTATCTGTCTCTGTCTCTGTCTCTGTCTCTGTCTCTGTCTCTGTCTCTGTCTCTGTCTCTGTCTCTGTCTCTGTCTCTGTCTCTGTCTCTGTCTCTGTCTCTGTCTCTGTCTCTGTCTCTGTCTCTGTCTCTGTCTCTGTCTCTGTCTCTGTCTCTGTCTCTGTCTCTGTCTCTGTCTCTGTCTCTGTCTCTGTCTCTGTCTCTGTCTCTGTCTCTGTCTCTGTCTCTGTCTCTGTCTCTGTCTCTGTCTCTGTCTCTGTCTCTGTCTCTGTCTCTGTCTCTGTCTCTGTCTCTGTCTCTGTTTCTCTCTCTGTCTCTATCTCTGTCTCTGTCTCTGACTCTGACTCTGACTCTGACTCTGTCTCTGTCTCTGTCTCTGTCTCTGTCTCTGTCTCTGTCTCTGTCTCTGTCTCTGTCTCTGACTCTGACTCTGACTCTGACTCTGACTCTGTCTCTGTCTCCGTCTCTGCCCCTTCCTCTGCCCCTTCCTCTGTCTCTGTCTCTGTCTCTGTCTCTGTCCCTGTCTCTGTCTCTGTCTCTGTCTCTACCTCTGTCTCTGTCTCTGTCTCTGTCTCTGTCTCTGTCTCTGTCTCTGTCTCTGTCTCTGTCTCTGTCTCTGTCTCTGTCTCTGTCTCTGACTCTGACTCTGACTCTGACTCTGTCTCTGTCTCTGTCTCTGTCTCTGTCTCTGTCTCTGTCTCTGTCTCTGTCTCTGTCTCTGTCTCTGTCTCTGTCTCTGTCTCTGTCTCTGTCTCTGTCTCTGTCTCTGTCTCTGTCTCTGTCTCTACCTCTGTCTCTGTCTCTGTCTCTGTCTCTGTCTCTGTCTCTGTCTCTGTCTCTGTCTCTGACTCTGACTCTGACTCTGACTCTGACTCTGACTCTGACTCTGACTCTGACTCTGACTCTGACTCTGACTGTGCCTCAGCCTCTGCATCTGCATCTGTCTCTGTCTCTGACTCTGTCTCTGTCTCTGTCTCTGTCTCTGACTCTGACTCTGTCTCTGTCTCTGTCTCTGTCTCTGACTCTGACTCTGACTCTGTCTCTGTCTCTCTCTCTGTCTCTGTCTCTGACTCTGACTCTGTCTCTGTCTCTGTCTCCGTCTCTGCCCCTTCCTCTGCCCCTTCCTCTGTCTCTGTCTCTGTCTCTGTCTCTGACTCTGACTCTGACTCTGACTCTGACTCTGACTCTGACTCTGACTCTGACTCTGATTCTGACTCTGACTCTGACTCTGTCTCTGTCTCTGTCTCTGTCTCTGTCTCTGTCTCTGTCTCTGTCTCTGTCTCTGTCTCTGTCTCTGTTTCTGTCTCTGTCTCTATTTCTGTCTCTGTCTCTGACTCTGACTCTGTCTCTGTCTCTGTCTCTGTCTCTGTCTCTGTCTCTGACTCTGACTCTGACTCTGACTCTGACTCTGACTCTGACTCTGACTCTGACTCTGACTCTGACTCTGACTCTGACTCTGTCTCTGACTCTGACTCTGACTCTGACTCTGATTCTGACTCTGACTCTGACTCTGTCTCTGTCTCTGTCTCTGTCTCTGTCTCTGTCTCTGTCTCTGTCTCTGTCTCTGTCTCTGTCTCTGTCTCTGTCTCTGTCTCTGTCTCTGTCTCTGTCTCTGTTTCTGTCTCTGTCTCTATTTCTGTCTCTGTCTCTGACTCTGTCTCTGTCTCAGTCTCTGACTCTGACTCTGACTCTGACTCTGACTCTGACTCTGACTCTGACTCTGACTCTGACTCTGACTCTGACTCTGTCTCTGACTCTGACTCTGACTCTGACTCTGACTCTGACTCTGACTCTGACTCTGACTCTGACTCTGACTCTGACTCTGTCTCTGTCTCTGTCTCTGTCTCTGTCTCTGTCTCTGTCTCTGACTCTGACTCTGACTCTGACTCTGACTCTGTCTCTGTCTCCGTCTCTGCCCCTTCCTCTGCCCCTTCCTCTGTCTCTGTCTCTGTCTCTGTCTCTGTCCCTGTCTCTGTCTCTGTCTCTGTCTCTACCTCTGTCTCTGTCTCTGTCTCTGTCTCTGTCTCTGTCTCTGTCTCTGACTCTGACTCTGACTCTGACTCTGTCTCTGTCTCTGTCTCTGTCTCTGTCTCTGTCTCTGTCTCTGTCTCTGTCTCTGTCTCTGTCTCTGTCTCTGTCTCTGTCTCTGTCTCTGTCTCTGTCTCTGTCTCTGTCTCTGTCTCTGTCTCTGTCTCTGTCTCTGTCTCTACCTCTGTCTCTGTCTCTGTCTCTGTCTCTGTCTCTGTCTCTGACTCTGACTCTGACTCTGACTCTGACTCTGACTCTGACTCTGACTCTGACTCTGACTCTGACTGTGCCTCAGCCTCTGCATCTGCATCTGTCTCTGTCTCTGACTCTGTCTCTGTCTCTGTCTCTGTCTCTGACTCTGACTCTGTCTCTGTCTCTGTCTCTGTCTCTGACTCTGACTCTGACTCTGTCTCTGTCTCTCTCTCTGTCTCTGTCTCTGACTCTGACTCTGTCTCTGTCTCTGTCTCCGTCTCTGCCCCTTCCTCTGCCCCTTCCTCTGTCTCTGTCTCTGTCTCTGTCTCTGACTCTGACTCTGACTCTGACTCTGACTCTGACTCTGACTCTGACTCTGACTCTGATTCTGACTCTGACTCTGACTCTGTCTCTGTCTCTGTCTCTGTCTCTGTCTCTGTCTCTGTCTCTGTCTCTGTCTCTGTCTCTGTCTCTGTCTCTGTCTCTATTTCTGTCTCTGTCTCTGACTCTGACTCTGTCTCTGTCTCTGTCTCTGTCTCTGTCTCTGTCTCTGTCTCTGTCTCTGTCTCTGTCTCTGTCTCTGTCTCTGTCTCTGACTCTGACTCTGACTCTGACTCTGTCTCTGTCTCTGTCTCCGTCTCTGCCCCTTCCTCTGCCCCTTCCTCTGTCTCTGTCTCTGTCTCTGTCTGTGACTCTGACTCTGACTCTGACTCTGACTCTGACTCTGACTCTGACTCTGACTCTGACTCTGACTCTGACTCTGACTCTGACTCTGACTCTGACTCTGACTCTGTCTCTGACTCTGACTCTGACTCTGACTCTGATTCTGACTCTGACTCTGACTCTGTCTCTGTCTCTGTCTCTGTCTCTGTCTCTGTCTCTGTCTCTGTCTCTGTCTCTGTCTCTGTTTCTGTCTCTGTCTCTATTTCTGTCTCTGTCTCTGACTCTGACTCTGTCTCTGTCTCTGTCTCTGTCTCTGTCTCTGTCTCTGTCTCTGTCTCTGTCTCTGTCTCTGTCTCTGTCTCTGTCTCTGTCTCTGTCTCTGTCTCTGTCTCTGTTTCTGTCTCTGTCTCTGTCTCTGTCTCTGTCTCTGTCTCTGTCTCTGTCTCTGTCTCTGTCTCTGT
Organism: Megachile ligniseca; assembly: GCA_945859555.1. NCBI lineage: Eukaryota > Metazoa > Arthropoda > Insecta > Hymenoptera > Megachilidae > Megachile > Megachile ligniseca. The sequence goes on along the minus strand of CAMAOC010000120.1, from coordinate 65,384 downwards.
CTCTGTCTCTGTCTCTGTCTCTGTCTCTGTCTCTGTCTCTGTCTCTGTCTCTGTCTCTGTCTCTGTCTCTGTCTCTGTCTCTGTCTCTGTCTCTGTCTCTGACTCTGACTCTGTCTCTGTCTCTGTCTCTGTCTCTGTCTCTGTCTCTGTCTCTGTCTCTGTCTCTGTCTCTGTCTCGGTCTCTGTCTCTGTCTCTGTCTCTGTCTCTGTCTCTGTCTCTGTCTCTGTCTCTGTCTCTGTCTCTGTCTCTGACTCTGACTCTGACTCTGACTCTGACTCTGTCTCTGTCTCCGTCTCTGCCCCTTCCTCTGCCCCTTCCTCTGTCTCTGTCTCTGTCTCTGTCTCTGTCCCTGTCTCTGTCTCTGTCTCTGTCTCTACCTCTGTCTCTGTCTCTGTCTCTGTCTCTGTCTCTGTCTCTGTCTCTGACTCTGACTCTGACTCTGACTCTGTCTCTGTCTCTGTCTCTGTCTCTGTCTCTGTCTCTGTCTCTGTCTCTGTCTCTGTCTCTGTCTCTGTCTCTGTCTCTGTCTCTGTCTCTGTCTCTGTCTCTGTCTCTGTCTCTGTCTCTGTCTCTGTCTCTGTCTCTGTCTCTGTCTCTGTCTCTGTCTCTACCTCTGTCTCTGTCTCTGTCTCTGTCTCTGTCTCTGTCTCTGACTCTGACTCTGACTCTGACTCTGACTCTGACTCTGACTCTGACTCTGACTCTGACTCTGACTGTGCCTCAGCCTCTGCATCTGCATCTGTCTCTGTCTCTGACTCTGTCTCTGTCTCTGTCTCTGTCTCTGACTCTGACTCTGTCTCTGTCTCTGTCTCTGTCTCTGACTCTGACTCTGACTCTGTCTCTGTCTCTCTCTCTGTCTCTGTCTCTGACTCTGACTCTGTCTCTGTCTCTGTCTCCGTCTCTGCCCCTTCCTCTGCCCCTTCCTCTGTCTCTGTCTCTGTCTCTGTCTCTGACTCTGACTCTGACTCTGACTCTGACTCTGACTCTGACTCTGACTCTGACTCTGACTCTGATTCTGACTCTGACTCTGACTCTGTCTCTGTCTCTGTCTCTGTCTCTGTCTCTGTCTCTGTCTCTGTCTCTGTCTCTGTCTCTGTCTCTGTCTCTGTCTCTGTCTCTGTCTCTGTCTCTGTCTCTATTTCTGTCTCTGTCTCTGACTCTGACTCTGTCTCTGTCTCTGTCTCTGTCTCTGTCTCTGTCTCTGTCTCTGTCTCTGTCTCTGTCTCTGTCTCTGTCTCTGTCTCTGACTCTGACTCTGACTCTGACTCTGTCTCTGTCTCTGTCTCCGTCTCTGCCCCTTCCTCTGCCCCTTCCTCTGTCTCTGTCTCTGTCTCTGTCTGTGACTCTGACTCTGACTCTGACTCTGACTCTGACTCTGACTCTGACTCTGACTCTGACTCTGACTCTGACTCTGACTCTGACTCTGACTCTGACTCTGACTCTGTCTCTGACTCTGACTCTGACTCTGACTCTGATTCTGACTCTGACTCTGACTCTGTCTCTGTCTCTGTCTCTGTCTCTGTCTCTGTCTCTGTCTCTGTCTCTGTCTCTGTCTCTGTTTCTGTCTCTGTCTCTATTTCTGTCTCTGTCTCTGACTCTGACTCTGTCTCTGTCTCTGTCTCTGTCTCTGTCTCTGTCTCTGTCTCTGTCTCTGTCTCTGTCTCTGTCTCTGTCTCTGTCTCTGTCTCTGTCTCTGTCTCTGTTTCTGTCTCTGTCTCTGTCTCTGTCTCTGTCTCTGTCTCTGTCTCTGTCTCTGTCTCTGTCTCTGTCTCTGTCTCTGTCTCTGTCTCTGTCTCTGTCTCTGTCTCTGTCTCTGTCTCTGTCTCTGTCTCTGTCTCTGTCTCTGTCTCTGTCTCTGTCTCTGTCTCTGTCTCTGTCTCTGACTCTGACTCTGTCTCTGTCTCTGTCTCTGTCTCTGTCTCTGTCTCTGTCTCTGTCTCTGTCTCTGTCTCTGTCTCTGTCTCTGTCTCTGTCTCTGTCTCTGTCTCTGTCTCTGTCTCTGTCTCTGTCTCTGTCTCTGTCTCTGTCTCTGTCTCTGTCTCTGTCTCTGTCTCTGTCTCTGTCTCTGTCTCTGTCTCTGTCTCTGTCTCTGTCTCTGTCTCTGTCTCTGTCTCTGTCTCTGTCTCTGTCTCTGACTCTGACTCTGACTATGTCTCTGTCTCTGTCTCTGACTCTGACTCTGTCTCTGTCTCTGTCTCCGTCTCTGCCCCTTCCTCTGCCCCTTCCTCTGTATCTGTCTCTGTCTCTGTCTCTGACTCTGACTCTGACTCTGACTCTGACTCTGACTCTGACTCTGTCTCTGTCTCTGTCTCTGACTCTGACTCTGACTCTGACTCTGACTCTGATTCTGACTCTGACTCTGACTCTGTCTCTGTCTCTGTCTCTGTCTCTGTCTCTGTCTCTGTCTCTGTCTCTGTCTCTGTCTCTGTCTCTGTCTCTGTCTCTGTCTCTGTTTCTGTCTCTGTCTCTATTTCTGTCTCTGTCTCTGACTCTGACTCTGTCTCTGTCTCTGTCTCTGTCTCTGTCTCTGTCTCTGTCTCTGTCTCTGTCTCTGTCTCTGTCTCTGTCTCTGTCTCTGTCTCTGTCTCTGTCTCTGTCTCTGTCTCTGTCTCTGTCTCTGACTCTGACTCTGACTCTGACTCTGTCTCTGTCTCTGTCTCCGTCTCTGCCCCTTCCTCTGCCCCTTCCTCTGTCTCTGTCTCTGTCTCTGTCTCTGACTCTGACTCTGTCTCCGTCTCTGCCCCTTCCTCTGCCCCTTCCTCTGTCTCTGTCTCTGTCTCAGTCTCTGACTCTGACTCTGACTCTGACTCTGACTCTGACTCTGACTCTGACTCTGACTCTGATTCTGACTCTGACTCTGACTCTGTCTCTGTCTCTGTCTCTGTCTCTGTCTCTGTCTCTGTCTCTGTCTCTGTCTCTGTTTCTGTCTCTGTCTCTATTTCTGTCTCTGTCTCTGTCTCTGACTCTGACTCTGACTCTGACTCTGTCTCTGTCTCTGTCTCCGTCTCTGCCCCTTCCTCTGCCCCTTCCTCTGTCTCTGTCTCTGTCTCTGTCTGTGACTCTGACTCTGACTCTGACTCTGACACTGACTCTGACTCTGACTCTGACTCTGACTCTGACTCTGACTCTGACTCTGACTCTGACTCTGTCTCTGACTCTGACTCTGACTCTGACTCTGATTCTGACTCTGACTCTGACTCTGTCTCTGTCTCTGTCTCTGTCTCTGTCTCTGTCTCTGTCTCTGTCTCTGTCTCTGTCTCTGTCTCTGTCTCTGTTTCTGTCTCTGTCTCTATTTCTGTCTCTGTCTCTGACTCTGACTCTGTCTCTGTCTCTGTCTCTGTCTCTGTCTCTGTCTCTGTCTCTGTCTCTGTCTCTGTCTCTGTCTCTGTCTCTGTCTCTGTCTCTGTCTCTGTCTCTGTCTCTGACTCTGACTCTGACTCTGACTCTGTCTCTGTCTCTGTCTCCGTCTCTGCCCCTTCCTCTGCCCCTTCCTCTGTCTCTGTCTCTGTCTCTGTCTCTGTCTCTGACTCTGACTCTGTCTCCGTCTCTGCCCCTTCCTCTGTCTCTGTCTCTGTCTCAGTCTCTGACTCTGACTCTGACTCTGTCTCTGTCTCTGACTCTGACTCTGACTCTGTCTCTGTCTCTGTCTCTGTCTCTGTCTCTGTCTCTGACTCTGACTCTGACTCTGACTCTGACTCTGACTCTGACTCTGTCTCTGTCTCTGTCTCTGTCTCTGTCTCTGTCTCTGTCTCTGTCTCTGTCTCTGTCTCTGTCTCTGTCTCTGTCTCTGTTTCTGTCTCTGTCTCTATTTCTGTCTCTGTCTCTGTCTCTGACTCTGACTCTGACTCTGACTCTGTCTCTGTCTCTGTCTCCGTCTCTGCCCCTTCCTCTGCCCCTTCCTCTGTCTCTGTCTCTGTCTCTGTCTCTGTCTCTGTCTCTGTCTCTGTCTCTGTCTCTGTCTCTGTTTCTGTCTCTGTCTCTATTTCTGTCTCTGTCTCTGACTCTGACTCTGTCTCTGTCTCTGTCTCTGTCTCTGTCTCTGTCTCTGTCTCTGTCTCTGTCTCTGTCTCTGTCTCTGTCTCTGTCTCTGTCTCTGTCTCTGTCTCTGTCTCTGTCTCTGTCTCTGTCTCTGACTCTGACTCTGACTCTGACTCTGTCTCTGTCTCTGTCTCCGTCTCTGCCCCTTCCTCTGCCCCTTCCTCTGTCTCTGTCTCTGTCTCTGTCTCTGTCTCTGTCTCTGTCTCTGACTCTGACTCTGTCTCCGTCTCTGCCCCTTCCTCTGCCCCTTCCTCTGTCTCTGTCTCTGTCTCTGTCTCTGACTCTGACTCTGACTCTGACTCTGACTCTGACTCTGACTCTGACTCTGACTCTGACTCTGACTCTGACTCTGTCTCTGTCTCTGTCTCTGTCTCTGTCTCTGTTTCTGTCTCTGTCTCTGTCTCTGTCTCTGTCTCTGTCTCTGTCTCTGTCTCTGTCTCTGTCTCTGTCTCTGTCTCTGTCTCTGTCTCTGTCTCTGTCTCTGTCTCTGTCTCTGTCTCTGTCTCTGTCTCTGTCTCTGTCTCTGTCTCTGTCTCTGTCTCTGTCTCTGTCTCTGTCTCTGTCTCTGTCTCTGTCTCTGTCTCTGTCTCTGTCTCTGTCTCTGTCTCTGTTTCTCTCTCTGTCTCTATCTCTGTCTCTGTCTCTGACTCTGACTCTGACTCTGACTCTGTCTCTGTCTCTGTCTCTGTCTCTGTCTCTGTCTCTGTCTCTGACTCTGACTCTGACTCTGTCTCTGTCTCTGTCTCTGTCTCTGACTCTGACTCTGACTCTGTCTCTGTCTCTGTCTCTGTCTCTGTCTCTGTCTCTGTCTCTGACTCTGACTCTGTCTCTGTCTCTGTCTCTGTCTCTGACTCTGACTCTGACTCTGTCTCTGTCTCTCTCTCTGTCTCTGTCTCTGACTCTGACTCTGTCTCTGTCTCTGTCTCCGTCTCTGCCCCTTCCTCTGCCCCTTCCTCTGTTTCTGTCTCTGTCTCTGTCTCTGTCTCTGTCTCTGTCTCTGTCTCTGTCTCTGTCTCTGTCTCTGTCTCTGTCTCTGTCTCTGTCTCTGTCTCTGTCTCTGTCTCTGTCTCTGTCTCTGTCTCTGTCTCTGTCTCTGTCTCTGTCTCTGTCTCTGTCTCTGTCTCTGTCTCTGTCTCTGTCTCTGTCTCTGTCTCTGTCTCTGTCTCTGTCTCTGTCTCTGTCTCTGTCTCTGTCTCTGTCTCTGTCTCTGTCTCTGACTCTGACTCTGACTCTGTCTCTGTCTCTGTCTCTGTCTCTGACTCTGACTCTGACTCTGTCTCTGTCTCTGTCTCTGTCTCTGTCTCTGTCTCTGTCTCTGACTCTGACTCTGTCTCTGTCTCTGTCTCTGTCTCTGTCTCTGACTCTGACTCTGACTCTGTCTCTGTCTCTCTCTCTGTCTCTGTCTCTGACTCTGACTCTGTCTCTGTCTCTGTCTCCGTCTCTGCCCCTTCCTCTGCCCCTTCCTCTGTCTCTGTCTCTGTCTCTGTCTCTGTCTCTGTCTCTGTCTCTGTCTCTGTCTCTGTCTCTGTCTCTGTCTCTGTCTCTGTCTCTGTCTCTGTCTCTGTCTCTGTCTCTGTCTCTGTCTCTGTCTCTGTCTCTGTCTCTGTCTCTGTCTCTGTCTCTGTCTCTGTCTCTGTCTCTGTCTCTGTCTCTGTCTCTGTCTCTGTCTCTGTCTCTGTCTCTGTCTCTGTCTCTGTCTCTGTCTCTGTCTCTGTCTCTGTCTCTGTCTCTGTCTCTGTCTCTGTCTCTGTCTCTGTCTCTGTCTCTGTCTCTGTCTCTGTCTCTGTCTCTGTCTCTGTCTCTGTCTCTGTCTCCGTCTCTGTCTCCGTCTCTGCCCCTTCCTCTGCCCCTTCCTCTGACTCTGTCTCTGTCTCTGTCTCTGTCTCTGTCTCTGACTCTGACTCTGACTCTGACTCTGACTCTGACTCTGACTCTGACTCTGACTCTGTCTCTGTCTCTGTCTCTGTCTCTGTCTCTGTCTCTGTCTCTGTCTCTGTCTCTGTCTCTGTCTCTGTCTCTGTCTCTGACTCTGACTCTGACTCTGACTCTGACTCTGTCTCTGTCTCTGACTCTGACTCTGACTCTGACTCTGACTCTGTCTCTGTCTCTGTCTCTGTCTCTGTCTCTGTCTCTGTCTCTGTCTCTGTCTCTGTCTCTGTCTCTGTCTCTGTCTCTGTCTCTGTCTCTGTCTCTGTCTCTGTCTCTGTCTCTGTCTCTGTCTCTGTCTCTGTCTCTGTCTCTGACTCTGTCTCTGTCTCTGTCTCTGTCTCTGTCTCTGTCTCTGTCTCTGTCTCTGTCTCTGTCTCTGTCTCTGTCTCTGTCTCTGTCTCTGTCTCTGTCTCTGTCTCTGTCTCTGTCTCTGTCTCTGTCTCTGTCTCTGTCTCTGTCTCTGTCTCTGTCTCTGTCTCTGTCTCTGTCTCTGTCTCTGTTTCTCTCTCTGTCTCTATCTCTGTCTCTGTCTCTGACTCTGACTCTGACTCTGACTCTGTCTCTGTCTCTGTCTCTGTCTCTGTCTCTGTCTCTGTCTCTGACTCTGTCTCTGTCTCTGTCTCTGTCTCTGTCTCTGTCTCTGTCTCTGTCTCTGTCTCTGTCTCTGTCTCTGTCTCTGTCTCTGTCTCTGTCTCTGTCTCTGTCTCTGTCTCTGTCTCTGTCTCTGTCTCTGTCTCTGTCTCTGTCTCTGTCTCTGTCTCTGTCTCTGTCTCTGTCTCTGTCTCTGTCTCTGTCTCTGTCTCTGTCTCTGTCTCTGTCTCTGTCTCTGTCTCTGTCTCTGTCTCTGTCTCTGTCTCTGTCTCTGTCTCTGTCTCTGTCTCTGTCTCTGTCTCTGTCTCTGTCTCTGTCTCTGTCTCTGTCTCTGTCTCTGTCTCTGTCTCTGTCTCTGTCTCTGTCTCTGTCTCTGTCTCTGTCTCTGTCTCTGTCTCTGTCTCTGTCTCTGTCTCTGTCGCTGTCTCTGTCTCTGTCTCTGTCTCTGTGTCCGTCTCTGCCCCTTCCTCTGCCCCTTCCTCTGCCCCTTCCTCTGTCTCTGTCTCTGTCTCTGTCTCTGTTTCTGTCTCTGTCTCTATCTCTGTCTCTGTCTCTGACTCTGACTCTGACTCTGTCTCTGTCTCTGTCTCTGTCTCTGTCTCTGACTCTGACTCTGTCTCTGTCTCTGTCTCCGTCTCTGCCCCTTCCTCTGTCTCTGTCTCTGTCTCTGTCTGTGACTCTGACTCTGACTCTGACTCTGACTCTGACTCTGACTCTGACTCTGACTCTGTCTCTGTCTCTGTCTCTGTCTCTGTCTTTGTTTCTGTCTCTGTCTCTGTCTCTGTCTCTGTCTCTGTCTCTGTCTCTGTCTCTGTCTCTGTCTCTGTCTCTGTCTCTGTCTCTGTCTCTGTCTCTGTCTCTGTCTCTGTCTCTGTCTCTGTCTCTGTCTCTGTCTCTGTCTCTGTCTCTGTCTCTGTCTCTGTCTCTGTCTCTGTTTCTCTCTCTGTCTCTATCTCTGTCTCTGTCTCTGACTCTGACTCTGACTCTGACTCTGTCTCTGTCTCTGTCTCTGTCTCTGTCTCTGTCTCTGACTCGGACTCTGACTCTGACTCTGTCTCTGTCTCCGTCTCTGCCCCTTCCTCTGCCCCTTCCTCTGTCTCTGTCTCTGTCTCTGTCTCTGTCTCTGTCTCTGTCTCTGTCTCTACCTCTGTCTCTGTCTCTGTCTCTGTCTCTGTCTCTGTCTCTGTCTCTGTCTCTGTCTCTGTCTCTGTCTCTGTCTCTGTCTCTGTCTCTGTCTCTGACTCTGACTCTGACTCTGACTCTGTCTCTGTCTCTGTCTCTGTCTCTGTCTCTGTCTCTGTCTCTGTCTCTGTCTCTGTCTCTGTCTCTGTCTCTGTCTCTGTCTCTGTCTCTACCTCTGTCTCTGTCTCTGTCTCTGACTCTGACTCTGTCTCTGTCTCTGTCTCTGTCTCTGACTCTGACTCTGACTCTGTCTCTGTCTCTGTCTCTGTCTCTGTCTCTGTCTCTGTCTCTGTCTCTGTCTCTGTCTCTGTCTCTGACTCTGTCTCTGTCTCTGTCTCTGTCTCTGTCTCTGTCTCTGTCTCTGACTCTGACTCTGTCTCTGTCTCTGTCTCTGTCTCTGTCTCTGACTCTGACTCTGACTCTGTCTCTGTCTCTCTCTCTGTCTCTGTCTCTGACTCTGACTCTGTCTCTGTCTCTGTCTCCGTCTCTGCCCCTTCCTCTGCCCCTTCCTCTGTCTCTGTCTCTGTCTCTGTCTCTGACTCTGACTCTGACTCTGACTCTGACTCTGACTCTGACTCTGACTCTGACTCTGACTCTGATTCTGACTCTGACTCTGACTCTGTCTCTGACTCTGACTCTGACTCTGTCTCTGTCTCTGTCTCTGTCTCTGTCTCTGTCTCTGTCTCTGTCTCTGACTCTGTCTCTGTCTCTGTCTCTGTCTCTGTCTCTGTCTCTGTCTCTGTCTCTGTCTCTGTCTCTGTCTCTACCTCTGTCTCTGTCTCTGTCTCTGTCTCTGTCTCTGTCTCTGACTCTGACTCTGTCTCTGTCTCTGTCTCTGTCTCTGACTCTGACTCTGACTCTGTCTCTGTCTCTGTCTCTGTCTCTGTCTCTGTCTCTGTCTCTGTCTCTGTCTCTGTCTCTGTCTCTGACTCTGTCTCTGTCTCTGTCTCTGTCTCTGTCTCTGTCTCTGTCTCTGACTCTGACTCTGTCTCTGTCTCTGTCTCTGTCTCTGTCTCTGACTCTGACTCTGACTCTGTCTCTGTCTCTCTCTCTGTCTCTGTCTCTGACTCTGACTCTGTCTCTGTCTCTGTCTCCGTCTCTGCCCCTTCCTCTGCCCCTTCCTCTGTCTCTGTCTCTGTCTCTGTCTCTGACTCTGACTCTGACTCTGACTCTGACTCTGACTCTGACTCTGACTCTGACTCTGACTCTGATTCTGACTCTGACTCTGACTCTGTCTCTGACTCTGACTCTGACTCTGTCTCTGTCTCTGTCTCTGTCTCTGTCTCTGTCTCTGTCTCTGTCTCTGACTCTGTCTCTGTCTCTGTCTCTGTCTCTGTCTCTGTCTCTGTCTCTGTCTCCGTCTCTGTCTCTGTCTCTGTCTCTGTCTCTGTCTCTGTCTCTGTCTCTGTCTCTGCCTCTGACTCTGACTCTGACTCTGTCTCTGACTCTGTCTCTGTCTCTGTCTCTGTCTCTGTCTCTGTCTCTGTCTCTACCTCTGTCTCTGTCTCTGTCTCTGTCTCTGTCTCTGTCTCTGACTCTGACTCTGTCTCTGTCTCTGTCTCTGTCTCTGACTCTGACTCTGACTCTGTCTCTGTCTCTGTCTCTGTCTCTGTCTCTGTCTCTGACTCTGACTCTGTCTCTGTCTCTGTCTCTGTCTCTGACTCTGACTCTGACTCTGTCTCTGTCTCTGTCTCTGTCTCTGTCTCTGTCTCTGACTCTGACTCTGTCTCTGTCTCTGTCTCCGTCTCTGCCCCTTCCTCTGCCCCTTCCTCTGTATCTGTCTCTGTCTCTGTCTCTGACTCTGACTCTGACTCTGACTCTGACTCTGACTCTGACTCTGACTCTGTCTCTGTCTCTGACTCTGACTCTGACTCTGTCTCTGTCTCTGTCTCTGACTCTGACTCTGTCTCTGTCTCTCTCTCCGTCTCTGCCCCTTCCTCTGCCCCTTCCTCTGTCTCTGTCTCTGTCTCTGTCTCTGTCTCTGTCTCTGTCTCTGTCTCTACCTCTGTCTCTGTCTCTGTCTCTGTCTCTGTCTCTGTCTCTGTCTCTGTCTCTGTCTCTGTCTCTGTCTCTGTCTCTGTCTCTGTCTCTGTCTCTGACTCTGACTCTGACTCTGTCTCTGTCTCTGTCTCTGTCTCTGTCTCTGTCTCTGTCTCTGTCTCTGTCTCTGTCTCTGTCTCTGTCTCTGTCTCTGTCTCTGTCTCTGTCTCTGTCTCTGTCTCTGTCTCTGTCTCTGTCTCTGTCTCTGTCTCTGTCTCTGTCTCTGTCTCTGTCTCTGTCTCTGTCTCTGTCTCTGTCTCTACCTCTGTCTCTGTCTCTGTCTCTGACTCTGACTCTGTCTCCGTCTCTGCCCCTTCCTCTGCCCCTTCCTCTGTCTCTGTCTCTGTCTCAGTCTCTGACTCTGACTCTGACTCTGACTCTTACTCTGACTCTGACTCTGACTCTGACTCTGACTCTGACTCTGACTCTGTCTGTGACTCTGACTCTGACTCTGACTCTGACTCTGACTCTGACTCTGACTCTGACTCTGACTCTGACTCTGACTCTGACTCTGACTCTGACTCTGTCTCTGTCTCTACCTCTGTCTCTGTCTCTGTCTCTGTCTCTGTCTCTGTCTCTGTCTCTGTCTCTGTCTCTGTCTCTGTCTCTGTCTCTGTCTCTGTCTCTGTCTCTGTCTCTGTCTCTGTCTCTGTCTCTGTCTCTGTCTCTGTCTCTGTCTCTGTCTCTGTTTCTCTCTCTGTCTCTATCTCTGTCTCTGTCTCTGACTCTGACTCTGACTCTGACTCTGTCTCTGTCTCTGTCTCTGTCTCTGTCTCTGTCTCTGTCTCTGACTCTGTCTCTGTCTCTGTCTCTGTCTCTGTCTCTGTCTCTGTCTCTGTCTCTGTCTCTGTCTCTGTCTCTGTCTCTGTCTCTGTCTCTGTCTCTGTCTCTGTCTCTGTCTCTGTCTCTGTCTCTGTCTCTGTCTCTGTCTCTGTCTCTGTCTCTGTCTCTGTCTCTGTCTCTGTCTCTGTCTCTGTCTCTGTCTCTGTCTCTGTCTCTGTCTCTGTCTCTGTCTCTGTCTCTGTCTCTGTCTCTGTCTCTGTCTCTGTCTCTGTCTCTGTCTCTGTCTCTGTCTCTGTCTCTGTCTCTGTCTCTGTCTCTGTCTCTGTCTCTGTCTCTGTCTCTGTCTCTGTCTCTGTCTCTGTCTCTGTCTCTGTCTCTGTCTCTGTCTCTGTCTCTGTCTCTGTCTCTGTCTCTGTCTCTGTCTCTGTCTCTGTCTCTGTCTCTGTCTCTGTCTCTGTCTCTGTCTCTGTCTCTGTGTCCGTCTCTGCCCCTTCCTCTGCCCCTTCCTCTGCCCCTTCCTCTGTCTCTGTCTCTGTCTCTGTCTCTGTTTCTGTCTCTGTCTCTATCTCTGTCTCTGTCTCTGACTCTGACTCTGACTCTGTCTCTGTCTCTGTCTCTGTCTCTGTCTCTGACTCTGACTCTGTCTCTGTCTCTGTCTCCGTCTCTGCCCCTTCCTCTGTCTCTGTCTCTGTCTCTGTCTGTGACTCTGACTCTGACTCTGACTCTGACTCTGACTCTGACTCTGACTCTGACTCTGTCTCTGTCTCTGTCTCTGTCTCTGTCTTTGTTTCTGTCTCTGTCTCTGTCTCTGTCTCTGTCTCTGTCTCTGTCTCTGTCTCTGTCTCTGTCTCTGTCTCTGTCTCTGTCTCTGTCTCTGTCTCTGTCTCTGTCTCTGTCTCTGTCTCTGTCTCTGTCTCTGTCTCTGTCTCTGTCTCTGTCTCTGTTTCTCTCTCTGTCTCTATCTCTGTCTCTGTCTCTGACTCTGACTCTGACTCTGACTCTGTCTCTGTCTCTGTCTCTGTCTCTGTCTCTGTCTCTGACTCGGACTCTGACTCTGACTCTGTCTCTGTCTCCGTCTCTGCCCCTTCCTCTGCCCCTTCCTCTGTCTCTGTCTCTGTCTCTGTCTCTGTCTCTGTCTCTGTCTCTGTCTCTACCTCTGTCTCTGTCTCTGTCTCTGTCTCTGTCTCTGTCTCTGTCTCTGTCTCTGTCTCTGTCTCTGTCTCTGTCTCTGTCTCTGTCTCTGTCTCTGACTCTGACTCTGACTCTGACTCTGTCTCTGTCTCTGTCTCTGTCTCTGTCTCTGTCTCTGTCTCTGTCTCTGTCTCTGTCTCTGTCTCTGTCTCTGTCTCTGTCTCTGTCTCTGTCTCTGTCTCTACCTCTGTCTCTGTCTCTGTCTCTGTCTCTGTCTCTGTCTCTGACTCTGACTCTGTCTCTGTCTCTGTCTCTGTCTCTGACTCTGACTCTGACTCTGTCTCTGTCTCTGTCTCTGTCTCTGTCTCTGTCTCTGTCTCTGTCTCTGTCTCTGTCTCTGTCTCTGACTCTGTCTCTGTCTCTGTCTCTGTCTCTGTCTCTGTCTCTGTCTCTGACTCTGACTCTGTCTCTGTCTCTGTCTCTGTCTCTGTCTCTGACTCTGACTCTGACTCTGTCTCTGTCTCTCTCTCTGTCTCTGTCTCTGACTCTGACTCTGTCTCTGTCTCTGTCTCCGTCTCTGCCCCTTCCTCTGCCCCTTCCTCTGTCTCTGTCTCTGTCTCTGTCTCTGACTCTGACTCTGACTCTGACTCTGACTCTGACTCTGACTCTGACTCTGACGCTGACTCTGATTCTGACTCTGACTCTGACTCTGTCTCTGACTCTGACTCTGACTCTGTCTCTGTCTCTGTCTCTGTCTCTGTCTCTGTCTCTGTCTCTGTCTCTGACTCTGTCTCTGTCTCTGTCTCTGTCTCTGTCTCTGTCTCTGTCTCTGTCTCCGTCTCTGTCTCTGTCTCTGTCTCTGTCTCTGTCTCTGTCTCTGTCTCTGTCTCTGCCTCTGACTCTGACTCTGACTCTGTCTCTGACTCTGTCTCTGTCTCTGTCTCTGTCTCTGTCTCTGTCTCTGTCTCTACCTCTGTCTCTGTCTCTGTCTCTGTCTCTGTCTCTGTCTCTGACTCTGACTCTGTCTCTGTCTCTGTCTCTGTCTCTGACTCTGACTCTGACTCTGTCTCTGTCTCTGTCTCTGTCTCTGTCTCTGTCTCTGTCTCTGACTCTGACTCTGTCTCTGTCTCTGTCTCTGTCTCTGACTCTGACTCTGACTCTGTCTCTGTCTCTGTCTCTGTCTCTGTCT
>CAMAOC010000120.1:40000-47500 GCA_945859555.1 Megachile ligniseca | reverse complement strand
GTCTCTGTCTCTGTCTCTGTCTCTGTTTCTGTCTCTGTCTCTATTTCTGTCTCTGTCTCTGACTCTGACTCTGTCTCTGTCTCTGTCTCTGTCTCTGTCTCTGTCTCTGTCTCTGACTCTGACTCTGACTCTGACTCTGTCTCTGTCTCTGTCTCCGTCTCTGCCCCTTCCTCTGCCCCTTCCTCTGTCTCTGTCTCTGTCCCTGTCTGTGACTCTGACTCTGACTCTGTCTCTGTCTCTGTCTCTGACTCTGACTCTGACTCTGACTCTGACTCTGACTCTGACTCTGACTCTGACTCTGATTCTGACTCTGACTCTGACTCTGTCTCTGTCTCTGTCTCTGTCTCTGTCTCTGTCTCTGTCTCTGTCTCTGTCTCTGTCTCTGTCTCTGTCTCTGTCTCTGTCTCTGTCTCTGTCTCTGTCTCTGTCTCTGTCTCTGTCTCTGTCTCTGTCTCTGACTCTGACTCTGACTCTGACTCTGTCTCTGTCTCTGTCTCCGTCTCTGCCCCTTCCTCTGCCCCTTCCTCTGTCTCTGTCTCTGTCTCTGTCTCTGACTCTGACTCTGACTCTGTCTCTGTCTCTCTCTCTGTCTCTGACTCTGACTCTGACTCTGACTCTGACTCTGACTCTGACTCTGACTCTGACTCTGTCTCTGACTCTGACTCTGACTCTGACTCTGACTCTGACTCCGTCTCTGCCCCTTCCTCTGCCCCTTCCTCTGTCTCTGTCTCTGTCTCAGTCTCTGACTCTGACTCTGACTCTGACTCTGACTCTGACTCTGACTCTGACTCTGACTCTGACTCTGACTCTGACTCTGACTCTGTCTCTGTCTCTGTCTCTGTCTCTGTCTCTGTCTCTGTCTCTGTCTCTGTCTCTGTCTCTGTCTCTGTCTCTGTCTCTGTCTCTGTCTCTGTCTCTGTCTCTGTCTCTGTCTCTGTCTCTGTCTCTGTCTCTGTCTCTGTCTCTGTCTCTGTCTCTGTCTCTGTCTCTGTCTCTGTCTCTGTCTCTGTCTCTGTCTCTGTCTCTGTCTCTGTCTCTGTCTCTGTCTCTGTCTCTGTCTCTGTCTCTGTCTCTGTCTCTGTCTCTGTCTCTGTCTCTGTCTCTGTCTCTGTCTCTGTCTCTGTCTCTGTCTCTGTCTCTGTCTCTGTCTCTGTCTCTGTCTCTGTCTCTGTTTCTGTCTCTGTCTCTGTCTCTGTCTCTGTCTCTGTCTCTGTTCTTGTCTCTGTCTCTGTCTCTGTTTCTCTCTCTGTCTCTATCTCTGTCTCTGTCTCTGACTCTGACTCTGACTCTGACTCTGTCTCTGTCTCTGTCTCTGTCTCTGTCTCTGTCTCTGTCTCTGACTCTGACTCTGACTCTGACTCTGACTCTGTCTCTGTCTCCGTCTCTGCCCCTTCCTCTGCCCCTTCCTCTGTCTCTGTCTCTGTCTCTGTCTCTGACTCTGACTCTGTCTCTGTCTCTGTCTCTGTCTCTGTCTCTGACTCTGACTCTGACTCTGTCTCTGTCTCTCTCTCTGTCTCTGTCTCTGACTCTGACTCTGTCTCTGTCTCTGTCTCCGTCTCTGCCCCTTCCTCTGCCCCTTCCTCTGTCTCTGTCTCTGTCTCTGTCTCTGACTCTGACTCTGACTCTGACTCTGACTCTGACTCTGACTCTGACTCTGACTCTGATTCTGACTCTGACTCTGACTCTGTCTCTGTCTCTGTCTCTGTCTCTGTCTCTGTCTCTGTCTCTGTCTCTGTCTCTGTCTCTGTCTCTGTCTCTGTCTCTGTCTCTGTCTCTATTTCTGTCTCTGTCTCTGACTCTGACTCTGTCTCTGTCTCTGTCTCTGTCTCTGTCTCTGTCTCTGTCTCTGTCTCTGTCTCTGTCTCTGTCTCTGTCTCTGTCTCTGTCTCTGTCTCTGACTCTGACTCTGACTCTGACTCTGTCTCTGTCTCTGTCTCCGTCTCTGCCCCTTCCTCTGCCCCTTCCTCTGTCTCTGTCTCTGTCTCTGTCTGTGACTCTGACTCTGACTCTGACTCTGACTCTGACTCTGACTCTGATTCTGACTCTGACTCTGACTCTGTCTCTGTCTCTGTCTCTGTCTCTGTCTCTGTCTCTGTCTCTGTCTCTGTCTCTGTCTCTGTCTCTGTCTCTGTCTCTATTTCTGTCTCTGTCTCTGACTCTGACTCTGTCTCTGTCTCTGTCTCTGTCTCTGTCTCTGTCTCTGTCTCTGTCTCTGTCTCTGTCTCTGTCTCTGTCTCTGTCTCTGTCTCTGACTCTGACTCTGACTCTGACTCTGTCTCTGTCTCTGTCTCCGTCTCTGCCCCTTCCTCTGCCCCTTCCTCTGTCTCTGTCTCTGTCTCTGTCTGTGACTCTGACTCTGACTCTGACTCTGACTCTGACTCTGACTCTGACTCTGACTCTGACTCTGACTCTGACTCTGACTCTGACTCTGACTCTGACTCTGTCTCTGACTCTGACTCTGACTCTGACTCTGATTCTGACTCTGACTCTGACTCTGTCTCTGTCTCTGTCTCTGTCTCTGTCTCTGTCTCTGTCTCTGTCTCTGTCTCTGTCTCTGTCTCTGTCTCTGTCTCTGTCTCTATTTCTGTCTCTGTCTCTGACTCTGACTCTGTCTCTGTCTCTGTCTCTGTCTCTGTCTCTGTCTCTGTCTCTGTCTCTGTCTCTGTCTCTGTCTCTGTCTCTGTCTCTGTCTCTGTCTCTGTCTCTGTTTCTGTCTCTGTCTCTGTCTCTGTCTCTGTCTCTGTCTCTGTCTCTGTCTCTGTCTCTGTCTCTGTCTCTGTCTCTGTCTCTGTCTCTGTCTCTGTCTCTGTCTCTGTCTCTGTCTCTGTCTCTGTCTCTGTCTCTGTCTCTGTCTCTGTCTCTGTCTCTGTCTCTGTCTCTGTCTCTGTCTCTGTCTCTGACTCTGACTCTGTCTCTGTCTCTGTCTCTGTCTCTGTCTCTGTCTCTGTCTCTGTCTCTGTCTCTGTCTCTGTCTCTGTCTCTGTCTCTGTCTCTGTCTCTGTCTCTGTCTCTGTCTCTGTCTCTGTCTCTGTCTCTGTCTCTGTCTCTGTCTCTGTCTCTGTCTCTGTCTCTGTCTCTGTCTCTGTCTCTGTCTCTGTCTCTGTCTCTGTCTCTGTCTCTGTCTTTGACTCTGACTCTGACTATGTCTCTGTCTCTGTCTCTGACTCTGACTCTGTCTCTGTCTCTGTCTCCGTCTCTGCCCCTTCCTCTGCCCCTTCCTCTGTATCTGTCTCTGTCTCTGTCTCTGGCTCTGACTCTGACTCTGACTCTGACTCTGACTCTGACTCTGTCTCTGTCTCTGTCTCTGACTCTGACTCTGACTCTGACTCTGACTCTGATTCTGACTCTGACTCTGACTCTGTCTCTGTCTCTGTCTCTGTCTCTGTC
Organism: Megachile ligniseca; assembly: GCA_945859555.1. Taxonomy (NCBI): domain Eukaryota; kingdom Metazoa; phylum Arthropoda; class Insecta; order Hymenoptera; family Megachilidae; genus Megachile; species Megachile ligniseca. Next base: position 44,113 of record CAMAOC010000120.1, on the reverse strand, counting down.
TCTGTCTCTGTCTCTGTCTCTGTCTCTGTTTCTGTCTCTGTCTCTATTTCTGTCTCTGTCTCTGACTCTGACTCTGTCTCTGTCTCTGTCTCTGTCTCTGTCTCTGTCTCTGTCTCTGTCTCTGTCTCTGTCTCTGTCTCTGTCTCTGTCTCTGTCTCTGTCTCTGTCTCTGTCTCTGTCTCTGTCTCTGACTCTGACTCTGACTCTGACTCTGTCTCTGTCTCTGTCTCCGTCTCTGCCCCTTCCTCTGCCCCTTCCTCTGTCTCTGTCTCTGTCTCTGTCTCTGACTCTGACTCTGTCTCCGTCTCTGCCCCTTCCTCTGCCCCTTCCTCTGTCTCTGTCTCTGTCTCAGTCTCTGACTCTGACTCTGACTCTGACTCTGACTCTGACTCTGACTCTGACTCTGACTCTGATTCTGACTCTGACTCTGACTCTGTCTCTGTCTCTGTCTCTGTCTCTGTCTCTGTCTCTGTCTCTGTCTCTGTCTCTGTCTCTGTCTCTGTCTCTGTCTCTGTCTCTGTCTCTGTTTCTGTCTCTGTCTCTATTTCTGTCTCTGTCTCTGTCTCTGACTCTGACTCTGACTCTGACTCTGTCTCTGCCCCTTCCTCTGCCCCTTCCTCTGTCTCTGTCTCTGTCTCTGTCTGTGACTCTGACTCTGACTCTGACTCTGACACTGACTCTGACTCTGACTCTGACTCTGACTCTGACTCTGACTCTGACTCTGACTCTGACTCTGACTCTGTCTCTGACTCTGACTCTGACTCTGACTCTGATTCTGACTCTGACTCTGACTCTGTCTCTGTCTCTGTCTCTGTCTCTGTCTCTGTCTCTGTCTCTGTCTCTGTCTCTGTCTCTGTCTCTGTCTCTGTCTCTGTCTCTGTCTCTGTCTCTGTTTCTGTCTCTGTCTCTATTTCTGTCTCTGTCTCTGACTCTGACTCTGTCTCTGTCTCTGTCTCTGTCTCTGTCTCTGTCTCTGTCTCTGTCTCTGTCTCTGTCTCTGTCTCTGTCTCTGTCTCTGTCTCTGTCTCTGTCTCTGTCTCTGTCTCTGTCTCTGACTCTGACTCTGACTCTGACTCTGTCTCTGTCTCTGTCTCCGTCTCTGCCCCTTCCTCTGCCCCTTCCTCTGTCTCTGTCTCTGTCTCTGTCTCTGTCTCTGACTCTGACTCTGTCTCCGTCTCTGCCCCTTCCTCTGCCCCTTCCTCTGTCTCTGTCTCTGTCTCAGTCTCTGACTCTGTCTCCGTCTCCGTCTCTGCCCCTTCCTCTGCCCCTTCCTCTGTCTCTGTCTCTGTCTCTGTCTCTGTCCCTGTCTCTGTCTCTGTCTCTGTCTCTACCTCTGTCTCTGTCTCTGTCTCTGTCTCTGACTCTGACTCTGACTCTGACTCTGTCTCTGTCTCTGTCTCTGTCTCTGTCTCTGTCTCTGTCTCTGTCTCTGTCTCTGTCTCTGTCTCTGTCTCTGTCTCTGTCTCTGTCTCTGTCTCTGTCTCTGTCTCTGTCTCTGTCTCTGTCTCTGTCTCTGTCTCTGTCTCTGTCTCTGTCTCTGTCTCTGTCTCTGTCTCTGTCTCTGTCTCTACCTCTGTCTCTGTCTCTGTCTCTGTCTCTGTCTCTGTCTCTGACTCTGACTCTGACTCTGACTCTGACTCTGACTCTGACTCTGACTCTGACTCTGACTCTGACTGTGCCTCAGCCTCTGCATCTGCATCTGTCTCTGTCTCTGACTCTGTCTCTATCTCTGTCTCTGTCTCTGACTCTGACTCTGTCTCTGTCTCTGTCTCTGTCTCTGACTCTGACTCTGACTCTGTCTCTGTCTCTCTCTCTGTCTCTGTCTCTGACTCTGACTCTGTCTCTGTCTCTGTCTCCGTCTCTGCCCCTTCCTCTGCCCCTTCCTCTGTCTCTGTCTCTGTCTCTGTCTCTGACTCTGACTCTGACTCTGACTCTGACTCTGACTCTGACTCTGATTCTGACTCTGACTCTGACTCTGTCTCTGTCTCTGTCTCTGTCTCTGTCTCTGTCTCTGTCTCTGTCTCTGTCTCTGTCTCTGTCTCTGTCTCTGTCTCTGTCTCTATTTCTGTCTCTGTCTCTGACTCTGACTCTGTCTCTGTCTCTGTCTCTGTCTCTGTCTCTGTCTCTGTCTCTGTCTCTGTCTCTGTCTCTGTCTCTGTCTCTGTCTCTGTCTCTGACTCTGACTCTGACTCTGACTCTGTCTCTGTCTCTGTCTCCGTCTCTGCCCCTTCCTCTGCCCCTTCCTCTGTCTCTGTCTCTGTCTCTGTCTGTGACTCTGACTCTGACTCTGACTCTGACTCTGACTCTGACTCTGACTCTGACTCTGACTCTGACTCTGACTCTGACTCTGACTCTGACTCTGACTCTGACTCTGACTCTGACTCTGTCTCTGACTCTGACTCTGACTCTGACTCTGATTCTGACTCTGACTCTGACTCTGTCTCTGTCTCTGTCTCTGTCTCTGTCTCTGTCTCTGTCTCTGTCTCTGTCTCTGTCTCTGTCTCTGTCTCTGTCTCTGTCTCTATTTCTGTCTCTGTCTCTGACTCTGACTCTGTCTCTGTCTCTGTCTCTGTCTCTGTCTCTGTCTCTGTCTCTGTCTCTGTCTCTGTCTCTGTCTCTGTCTCTGTCTCTGTCTCTGTCTCTGTCTCTGTTTCTGTCTCTGTCTCTGTCTCTGTCTCTGTCTCTGTCTCTGTCTCTGTCTCTGTCTCTGTCTCTGTCTCTGTCTCTGTCTCTGTCTCTGTCTCTGTCTCTGTCTCTGTCTCTGTCTCTGTCTCTGTCTCTGTCTCTGTCTCTGTCTCTGTCTCTGTCTCTGTCTCTGTCTCTGTCTCTGTCTCTGTCTCTGTCTCTGTCTCTGTCTCTGTCTCTGTCTCTGTCTCTGTCTCTGTCTCTGTCTCTGTCTCTGTCTCTGTCTCTGTCTCTGTCTCTGTCTCTGTCTCTGTCTCTGTCTCTGTCTCTGTCTCTGTCTCTGTCTCTGTCTCTGTCTCTGTCTCTGTCTCTGTCTCTGTCTCTGTCTCTGTCTCTGTCTCTGTCTCTGTCTCTGTCTCTGTCTCTGTCTCTGTCTCTGTCTCTGTCTCTGTCTCTGTCTCTGTCTCTGTCTCTGTCTCTGTCTCTGTCTCTGTCTCTGTCTCTGTCTCTGTCTCTGTCTCTGTCTCTGTCTCTGTCTCTGTCTCTGTCTCTGTCTCTGTCTCTGTCTCTGTCTCTGTCTCTGTCTCTGTCTCTGTCTCTGTCTCTGTCTCTGTCTCTGTCTCTGTCTCTGTCTCTGTCTCTGTCTCTGTCTCTGTCTCTGTCTCTGTCTCTGTCTCTGTCTCTGTCTCTGTCTCTGACTCTGACTCTGACTATGTCTCTGTCTCTGTCTCTGACTCTGACTCTGTCTCTGTCTCTGTCTCCGTCTCTGCCCCTTCCTCTGCCCCTTCCTCTGTATCTGTCTCTGTCTCTGTCTCTGACTCTGACTCTGACTCTGACTCTGACTCTGACTCCGACTCTGTCTCTGTCTCTGTCTCTGACTCTGACTCTGACTCTGACTCTGACTCTGATTCTGACTCTGACTCTGACTCTGTCTCTGTCTCTGTCTCTGTCTCTGTCTCTGTCTCTGTCTCTGTCTCTGTCTCTGTCTCTGTCTCTGTCTCTGTCTCTGTCTCTGTCTCTGTTTCTGTCTCTGTCTCTATTTCTGTCTCTGTCTCTGACTCTGACTCTGTCTCTGTCTCTGTCTCTGTCTCTGTCTCTGTCTCTGTCTCTGTCTCTGTCTCCGTCTCTGCCCCTTCCTCTGCCCCTTCCTCTGTCTCTGTCTCTGTCTCTGTCTCTGACTCTGACTCTGTCTCCGTCTCTGCCCCTTCCTCTGCCCCTTCCTCTGTCTCTGTCTCTGTCTCAGTCTCTGACTCTGACTCTGACTCTGACTCTGACTCTGACTCTGACTCTGACTCTGACTCTGATTCTGACTCTGACTCTGACTCTGTCTCTGTCTCTGTCTCTGTCTCTGTCTCTGTCTCTGTCTCTGTCTCTGTCTCTGTCTCTGTCTCTGTTTCTGTCTCTGTCTCTATTTCTGTCTCTGTCTCTGTCTCTGACTCTGACTCTGACTCTGACTCTGTCTCTGTCTCTGTCTCCGTCTCTGCCCCT
>CAMAOC010000120.1:30000-35000 GCA_945859555.1 Megachile ligniseca | reverse complement strand
CTGTCTCTGTCTCTGTCTCTGTCTCTGTCTCTGTCTCTGTCTCTGTCTCTGTCTCTGTCTCTGTCTCTGTCTCTGTCTCTGTCTCTGTCTCTGTCTCTGTCTCTGTCTCTGTCTCTGTCTCTGTCTCTGTCTCTGTCTCTGTCTCTGTCTCTGACTCTGACTCCGACTCTGACTCTGTCTCTGTCTCTGTCTCTGTCTCTGTCTCTGTCTCTGTCTCTGTCTCTGTCTCTGTCTCTGTCTCTGTCTCTGTCTCTGTCTCTGTCTCTGTCTCTGTCTCTGTCTCTGTCTCTGTCTCTGTCTCTGTCTCTGTCTCTGTCTCTGTCTCTGTCTCTGTCTCTACCTCTGTCTCTGTCTCTGTCTCTGACTCTGACTCTGTCTCCGTCTCTGCCCCTTCCTCTGCCCCTTCCTCTGTCTCTGTCTCTGTCTCAGTCTCTGACTCTGACTCTGACTCTGACTCTGACTCTGACTCTGACTCTGACTCTGACTCTGACTCTGACTCTGACTCTGACTCTGACTCTGACTCTGACTCTGACTCTGACTCTGTCTCTGTCTCTGTCTCTGACTCTGACTCTGTCTCCGTCTCTGCCCCTTCCTCTGCCCCTTCCTCTGTCTCTGTCTCTGTCTCAGTCTCTGACTCTGACTCTGACTCTGACTCTGACTCTGACTCTGACTCTGACTCTGACTCTGACTCTGTCTCTGTCTCTGTCTCTGTCTCTGTTTCTGTCTCTGTCTCTGTCTCTGTCTCTGTCTCTGTCTCTGTCTCTGTCTCTGTCTCTGCCTCTGTCTCTGTCTCTGTCTCTGTCTCTGTCTCTGTCTCTGTCTCTGTCTCTGTCTCTGTCTCTGTCTCTGTCTCTGTCTCTGTTTCTCTCTCTGTCTCTATCTCTGTCTCTGTCTCTGACTCTGACTCTGACTCTGACTCTGACTCTGTCTCTGTCTCTGTCTCTGTCTCTGTCTCTGTCTCTGTCTCTGTCTCTGTCTCTGTCTCTGTCTCTGTCTCTGTCTCTGTCTCTGTCTCTGTCTCTGTCTCTGTCTCTGTCTCTGTCTCTGTCTCTGTCTCTACCTCTGTCTCTGTCTCTGTCTCTGACTCTGACTCTGTCTCCGTCTCTGCCCCTTCCTCTGCCCCTTCCTCTGTCTCTGTCTCTGTCTCAGTCTCCGACTCTGACTCTGACTCTGACTCTGACTCTGACTCTGACTCTGACTCTGACTCTGACTCTGACTCTGACTCTGACTCTGACTCTGACTCTGACTCTGACTCTGACTCTGACTCTGACTCTGTCTCTGTCTCTGTCTCTGACTCTGACTCTGTCTCCGTCTCTGCCCCTTCCTCTGCCCCTTCCTCTGTCTCTGTCTCTGTCTCAGTCTCTGACTCTGACTCTGACTCTGACTCTGTCTCTGTTTCTGTCTCTGTCTCTGTCTCTGTCTCTGTCTCTGTCTCTGTCTCTGTCTCTGCCTCTGTCTCTGTCTCTGTCTCTGTCTCTGTCTCTGTCTCTGTCTCTGTCTCTGTCTCTGTCTCTGTCTCTGTTTCTCTCTCTGTCTCTATCTGTGTCTCTGTCTCTGACTCTGACTCTGACTCTGACTCTGTCTCTGTCTCTGTCTCTGTCTCTGTCTCTGTCTCTGTCTCTGTCTCTGTCTCTGACTCTGACTCTGACTCTGACTCTGACTCTGTCTCTGTCTCCGTCTCTGCCCCTTCCTCTGCCCCTTCCTCTGTCTCTGTCTCTGTCTCTGTCTCTGTCTCTGTCTCTGTCTCTGTCTCTGTCTCTACCTCTGTCTCTGTCTCTGTCTCTGTCTCTGTCTCTGTCTCTGTCTCTGTCTCTGTCTCTGTCTCTGTCTCTGTCTCTGTCTCTGTCTCTGTCTCTGTCTCTGTCTCTGTCTCTGTCTCTGTCTCTGTCTCTGTCTCTGTCTCTGTCTCTGTCTCTGTCTCTGTCTCTGTCTCTGTCTCTGTCTCTGTCTCTGTCTCTGTCTCTGTCTCTACCTCTGTCTCTGTCTCTGTCTCTGTCTCTGACTCTGACTCTGTCTCTGTCTCTGTCTCTGTCTCTGACTCTGACTCTGACTCTGTCTCTGTCTCTGTCTCTGTCTCTGTCTCTGTCTCTGTCTCTGACTCTGACTCTGTCTCTGTCTCTGTCTCTGTCTCTGACTCTGACTCTGACTCTGTCTCTGTCTCTCTCTCTGTCTCTGACTCTGACTCTGACTCTGACTCTGACTCTGACTCTGACTCTGACTCTGACTCTGTCTCTGACTCTGACTCTGACTCTGACTCTGACTCTGACTCTGACTCTGACTCTGACTCTGACTCTGACTCTGACTGTGCCTCAGCCTCTGCATCTGCATCTGCATCTGCATCTGTCTCTGTCTCTGACTCTGACTCTGACTCTGTCTCTGTCTCTGTCTCTGTCTCTGTCTCTGTCTCTGTCTCTGTCTCTGTCTCTGTCTCTGTCTCTGTCTCTGTCTCTGTCTCTGTCTCTGTCTCTGTCTCTGTTTCTGTCTCTGTCTCTGTCTCTATCTCTGTCTCTGTCTCTGTCTCTGTCTCTGTCTCTGTCTCTGTCTCTGTCTCTGTCTCTGTCTCTGTCTCTGTCTCTGTCTCTGTCTCTGTCTCTGTCTCTGTCTCTGTCTCTGTCTCTGTCTCTGTCTCTGTCTCTGTCTCTGTCTCTGTCTCTGTCTCTGTCTCTGTCTCTGTCTCTGTCTCTGTCTCTGTCTCTGTCTCTGTCTCTGTCTCTGTCTCTGTCTCTGTCTCTGTCTCTGTCTCTGTCTCTGTCTCTGTCTCTGTCTCTGTCTCTGTCTCTGTCTCTGTCTCTGTCTCTGTCTCTGTCTCTGTCTCTGTCTCTGTCTCTGTCTCTGTCTCTGTCTCTGTCTCTGTCTCTGTCTCTGTCTCTGTCTCTGTCTCTGTCTCTGTCTCTGTCTCTGTCTCTGTCTCTGTCTCTGTCTCTGTCTCTGTCTCTGTCTCTGTCTCTGTCTCTGTCTCTGTCTCTACCTCTGTCTCTGTCTCTGTCTCTGACTCTGACTCTGTCTCCGTCTCTGCCCCTTCCTCTGCCCCTTCCTCTGTCTCTGTCTCTGTCTCAGTCTCCGACTCTGACTCTGACTCTGACTCTGACTCTGACTCTGACTCTGACTCTGACTCTGACTCTGACTCTGACTCTGACTCTGACTCTGTCTCTGTCTCTGTCTCTGACTGTGCCTCAGCCTCTGCATCTGCATCTGCATCTGCATCTGTCTCTGTCTCTGACTCTGACTCTGACTCTGTCTCTGTCTCTGTCTCTGTCTCTGTCTCTGTCTCTGTCTCTGTCTCTGTCTCTGTCTCTGTCTCTGTCTCTGTCTCTGTCTCTGTCTCTGTCTCTGTTTCTGTCTCTGTCTCTGTCTCTATCTCTGTCTCTGTCTCTGTCTCTGTCTCTGTCTCTGTCTCTGTCTCTGTCTCTGTCTCTGTCTCTGTCTCTGTCTCTGTCTCTGTCTCTGTCTCTGTCTCTGTCTCTGTCTCTGTCTCTGTCTCTGTCTCTGTCTCTGTCTCTGTCTCTGTCTCTGTCTCTGTCTCTGTCTCTGTCTCTGTCTCTGTCTCTGTCTCTGTCTCTGTCTCTGTCTCTGTCTCTGTCTCTGTCTCTGTCTCTGTCTCTGTCTCTGTCTCTGTCTCTGTCTCTGTCTCTGTCTCTGTCTCTGTCTCTGTCTCTGTCTCTGTCTCTGTCTCTGTCTCTGTCTCTGTCTCTGTCTCTGTCTCTGTCTCTGTCTCTGTCTCTGTCTCTGTCTCTGTCTCTGTCTCTGTCTCTGTCTCTGTCTCTGTCTCTGTCTCTGTCTCTGTCTCTGTCTCTGTCTCTGTCTCTGTCTCTGTCTCTGTCTCTGTCTCTGTCTCTGTCTCTGTCTCTGTCTCTGTCTCTGTCTCTGTCTCTGTCTCTGTCTCTGTCTCTGTCTCTGTCTCTGTCTCTGTCTCTGTCTCTGTCTCTGTCTCTGTCTCTGTCTCTGTCTCTGTCTCTGTCTCTGTCTCTGTCTCTGTCTCTACCTCTGTCTCTGTCTCTGTCTCTGACTCTGACTCTGTCTCCGTCTCTGCCCCTTCCTCTGCCCCTTCCTCTGTCTCTGTCTCTGTCTCAGTCTCCGACTCTGACTCTGACTCTGACTCTGACTCTGACTCTGACTCTGACTCTGACTCTGACTCTGACTCTGACTCTGACTCTGACTCTGACTCTGACTCTGACTCTGACTCTGTCTCTGTCTCTGTCTCTGACTCTGACTCTGTCTCCGTCTCTGCCCCTTCCTCTGCCCCTTCCTCTGTCTCTGTCTCTGTCTCAGTCTCTGACTCTGACTCTGACTCTGACTCTGTCTCTGTTTCTGTCTCTGTCTCTGTCTCTGTCTCTGTCTCTGTCTCTGTCTCTGTCTCTGTCTCTGTCTCTGTCTCTGTCTCTGTCTCTACCTCTGTCTCTGTCTCTGTCTCTGTCTCTGTCTCTGTCTCTGTCTCTGTCTCTGACTCTGACTCTGACTCTGACTCTGACTCTGAATCTGACTCTGACTCTGACTCTGATTCTGACTCTGACTCTGACTCTGTCTCTGTCTCTGTATCTGTCTCTGTCTCTGTCTCTGTCTCTGTCTCTGTTTCTGTCTCTGTCTCTATTTCTGTCTCTGTCTCTGACTCTGACTCTGTCTCTGTCTCTCTCTCTGTCTCTGTCTCTGACTCTGACTCTGTCTCTGTCTCTGTCTCCGTCTCTGCCCCTTCCTCTGCCCCTTCCTCTGTCTCTGTCTCTGTCTCTGTCTCTGACTCTGACTCTGAATCTGACTCTGACTCTGACTCTGACTCTGACTCTGACTCTGATTCTGACTCTGACTCTGACTCTGTCTCTGTCTCTGTCTCTGTCTCTGTCTCTGTCTCTGTCTCTGTCTCTGTCTCTGTCTCTGTCTCTGTCTCTGTCTCTGTTTCTGTCTCTGTCTCTATTTCTGTCTCTGTCTCTGACTCTGACTCTGTCTCTGTCTCTGTGTCTGTCTCTGTCTCTGTCTCTGTCTCTGTCTCTGTCTCTGTCTCTGTCTCT
>CAMAOC010000120.1:15000-25000 GCA_945859555.1 Megachile ligniseca | reverse complement strand
CTCTGTCTCTGTCTCTGACTCTGACTCTGTCTCTGTCTCTGTCTCCGTCTCTGCCCCTTCCTCTGCCCCTTCCTCTGTCTCTGTCTCTGTCTCTGTCTCTGACTCTGACTCTGACTCTGACTCTGACTCTGACTCTGACTCTGACTCTGACTCTGATTCTGACTCTGACTCTGACTCTGTCTCTGTCTCTGTCTCTGTCTCTGTCTCTGTCTCTGTCTCTGTCTCTGTCTCTGTCTCTGTCTCTGTCTCTGTCTCTGTTTCTGTCTCTGTCTCTATTTCTGTCTCTGTCTCTGACTCTGACTCTGTCTCTGTCTCTGTCTCTGTCTCTGTCTCTGTCTCTGTCTCTGTCTCTGTCTCTGTCTCTGTCTCTGACTCTGACTCTGACTCTGACTCTGTCTCTGTCTCTGTCTCTGTCTCTGTCTCTGTCTCTGTCTCTGTCTCTGACTCTGACTCTGACTCTGACTCTGTCTCTGTCTCTGTCTCCGTCTCTGCCCCTTCCTCTGCCCCTTCCTCTGTCTCTGTCTCTGTCTCTGTCTCTGACTCTGACTCTGTCTCTGTCTCTGTCTCCGTCTCTGCCCCTTCCTCTGCCCCTTCCTCTGTCTCTGTCTCTGTCTCAGTCTCTGACTCTGACTCTGACTCTGACTCTGACTCTGACTCTGACTCTGACTCTGACTCTGACTCTGACTCTGACTCTGACTCTGACTCTGACTCTGTCTCTGTCTCTGTCTCTGTCTCTGTCTCTGTCTCTGTCTCTGTCTCTGTCTCTGTCTCTGTCTCTGTCTCTGTCTCTGTCTCTGTCTCTGTCTCTGTCTCTGACTCTGACTCTGACTATGTCTCTGTCTCTGTCTCTGACTCTGACTCTGTCTCTGTCTCTGTCTCCGTCTCTGCCCCTTCCTCTGCCCCTTCCTCTGTATCTGTCTCTGTCTCTGTCTCTGACTCTGACTCTGACTCTGACTCTGACTCTGACTCTGACTCTGTCTCTGTCTCTGTCTCTGACTCTGACTCTGACTCTGACTCTGACTCTGATTCTGACTCTGACTCTGACTCTGTCTCTGTCTCTGTCTCTGTCTCTGTCTCTGTCTCTGTCTCTGTCTCTGTCTCTGTCTCTGTCTCTGTCTCTGACTCTGACTCTGACTCTGACTCTGTCTCTGTCTCTGTCTCTGTCTCTGTCTCTGTCTCTGTCTCTGACTCTGACTCTGTCTCTGTCTCTGTCTCTGTCTCTGTCTCTGTCTCTGTCTCTGTCTCTGTCTCTGTCTCTGTCTCTGTCTCTGTCTCTGTCTCTGTCTCTGTCTCTGTCTCTGTCTCTGTCTCTGTCTCTGTCTCTGTCTCTGTCTCTGTCTCTGTCTCTGTCTCTGTCTCTGTCTCTGTCTCTGTCTCTGTCTCTGTCTCTGTCTCTGTCTCTGTCTCTGTCTCTGTCTCTGTCTCTGTCTCTGTCTCTGTCTCTGTCTCTGTCTCTGTCTCTGTCTCTGTCTCTGTCTCTGTCTCTGTCTCTGTCTCTGTCTCTGTCTCTGTCTCTGTCTCTGTCTCTGTCTCTGTCTCTGTCTCTGTCTCTGTCTCTGTCTCTGTCTCTGTCTCTGTCTCTGTCTCTGTCTCTGTCTCTGTCTCTGTCTCTGTCTCTGTCTCTGTCTCTGTCTCTGTCTCTGTCTCTGTCTCTGTCTCTGTCTCTGTCTCTGTCTCTGTCTCTGTCTCTGTCTCTGTCTCTACCTCTGTCTCTGTCTCTGTCTCTGACTCTGACTCTGTCTCCGTCTCTGCCCCTTCCTCTGCCCCTTCCTCTGTCTCTGTCTCTGTCTCAGTCTCCGACTCTGACTCTGACTCTGACTCTGACTCTGACTCTGACTCTGACTCTGACTCTGACTCTGACTCTGACTCTGACTCTGACTCTGACTCTGACTCTGACTCTGACTCTGTCTCTGTCTCTGTCTCTGACTCTGACTCTGTCTCCGTCTCAGCCCCTTCCTCTGCCCCTTCCTCTGTCTCTGTCTCTGTCTCAGTCTCTGACTCTGACTCTGACTCTGACTCTGTCTCTGTTTCTGTCTCTGTCTCTGTCTCTGTCTCTGTCTCTGTCTCTGTCTCTGTCTCTGTCTCTGTCTCTGTCTCTGTCTCTACCTCTGTCTCTGTCTCTGTCTCTGTCTCTGTCTCTGTCTCTGTCTCTGTCTCTGACTCTGACTCTGACTCTGACTCTGACTCTGAATCTGACTCTGACTCTGACTCTGATTCTGACTCTGACTCTGACTCTGTCTCTGTCTCTGTATCTGTCTCTGTCTCTGTCTCTGTCTCTGTCTCTGTTTCTGTCTCTGTCTCTATTTCTGTCTCTGTCTCTGACTCTGACTCTGTCTCTGTCTCTCTCTCTGTCTCTGTCTCTGACTCTGACTCTGTCTCTGTCTCTGTCTCCGTCTCTGCCCCTTCCTCTGCCCCTTCCTCTGTCTCTGTCTCTGTCTCTGTCTCTGACTCTGACTCTGAATCTGACTCTGACTCTGACTCTGACTCTGACTCTGACTCTGATTCTGACTCTGACTCTGACTCTGTCTCTGTCTCTGTCTCTGTCTCTGTCTCTGTCTCTGTCTCTGTCTCTGTCTCTGTCTCTGTCTCTGTCTCTGTTTCTGTCTCTGTCTCTATTTCTGTCTCTGTCTCTGACTCTGACTCTGTCTCTGTCTCTGTGTCTGTCTCTGTCTCTGTCTCTGTCTCTGTCTCTGTCTCTGTCTCTGTCTCTGTCTCTGTCTCTGTCTCTGTCTCTGTCTCTGTCTCTGACTCTGACTCTGACTCTGACTCTGTCTCTGTCTCTGTCTCCGTCTCTGCCCCTTCCTCTGCCCCTTCCTCTGTCTCTGTCTCTGTCTCTGTCTGTGACTCTGACTCTGACTCTGTCTCTGTCTCTGTCTCTGACTCTGACTCTGACTCTGACTCTGACTCTGACTCTGACTCTGACTCTGACTCTGATTCTGACTCTGACTCTGACTCTGTCTCTGTCTCTGTCTCTGTCTCTGTCTCTGTCTCTGTCTCTGTCTCTGTCTCTGTCTCTGTCTCTGTCTCTGTTTCTGTCTCTGTCTCTATTTCTGTCTCTGTCTCTGACTCTGACTCTGTCTCTGTCTCTGTCTCTGTCTCTGTCTCTGTCTCTGTCTCTGTCTCTGTCTCTGTCTCTGTCTCTGTCTCTGTCTCTGTCTCTGTCTCTGTCTCTGTCTCTGTCTCTGTCTCTGTCTCTGTCTCTGTCTCTGTCTCTGTCTCTGTCTCTGTCTCTGACTCTGACTCTGACTCTGACTCTGTCTCTGTCTCTGTCTCCGTCTCTGCCCCTTCCTCTGCCCCTTCCTCTGTCTCTGTCTCTGTCTCTGTCTGTGACTCTGACTCTGACTCTGACTCTGACTCTGACTCTGACTCTGACTCTGACTCTGACTCTGACTCTGACTCTGACTCTGACTCTGACTCTGACTGTGACTCTGTCTCTGACTCTGACTCTGACTCTGACTCTGACTCTGACTCTGACTCTGACTCTGACTCTGACTCTGACTCTGACTCTGACTCTGACTCTGACTCTGACTGTGCCTCAGCCTCTGCATCTGCATCTGTCTCTGTCTCTGACTCTGACTCTGACTCTGTCTCTGTCTCTGTCTCTGTCTCTGTCTCTGTCTCTGTCTCTGTCTCTGTCTCTGTCTCTGTCTCTGTCTCTGTCTCTGTCTCTGTCTCTGTCTCTGTCTCTGTTTCTGTCTCTGTCTCTATCTCTGTCTCTGTCTCTGTCTCTGTCTCTGTCTCTGTCTCTGTCTCTGTCTCTGTCTCTGTCTCTGTCTCTGTCTCTGTCTCTGTCTCTGTCTCTGTCTCTGTCTCTGTCTCTGTCTCTGTCTCTATTTCTGTCTCTGTCTCTGACTCTGACTCTGACTCTGTCTCTGTCTCTCTCTCTCTCTCTGTCTCTGTCTCTGACTCTGACTCTGTCTCTGTCTCTGTCTCCGTCTCTGCCCCTTCCTCTGCCCCTTCCTCTGTCTCTGTCTCTGTCTCTGTCTCTGACTCTGACTCTGACTCTGACTCTGACTCTGACTCTGACTCTGACTCTGACTCTGATTCTGACTCTGACTCTGACTCTGTCTCTGTCTCTGTCTCTGTCTCTGTCTCTGTCTCTGTCTCTGTCTCTGTCTCTGTCTCTGTCTCTGTCTCTGTCTCTGTTTCTGTCTCTGTCTCTATTTCTGTCTCTGTCTCTGACTCTGACTCTGTCTCTGTCTCTGTCTCTGTCTCTGTCTCTGTCTCTGTCTCTGTCTCTGACTCTGACTCTGACTCTGACTCTGTCTCTGTCTCTGTCTCCGTCTCTGCCCCTTCCTCTGCCCCTTCCTCTGTCTCTGTCTCTGTCTCTGTCTGTGACTCTGACTCTGACTCCGTCTCTGTCTCTGTCTCTGACTCTGACTCTGACTCTGACTCTGACTCTGACTCTGACTCTGACTCTGACTCTGATTCTGACTCTGACTCTGACTCTGTCTCTGTCTCTGTCTCTGTCTCTGTCTCTGTCTCTGTCTCTGTCTCTGTCTCTGTCTCTGTCTCTGTCTCTGTCTCTGTTTCTGTCACTGTCTCTATTTCTGTCTCTGTCTCTGACTCTGACTCTGTCTCTGTCTCTGTCTCTGTCTCTGTCTCTGTCTCTGTCTCTGTCTCTGTCTCTGTCTCTGACTCTGACTCTGACTCTGACTCTGTCTCTGTCTCTGTCTCCGTCTCTGCCCCTTCCTCTGCCCCTTCCTCTGTCTCTGTCTCTGTCTCTGTCTCTGACTCTGACTCTGTCTCCGTCTCTGCCCCTTCCTCTGCCCCTTCCTCTGTCTCTGTCTCTGTCTCAGTCTCTGACTCTGACTCTGACTGTGACTCTGACTCTGACTCTGACTCTGACTCTGACTCTGACTCTGACTCTGACTCTGACTCTGACTCTGACTCTGTCTCTGTCTCTGTCTCTGTCTCTGTCTCTGTTTCTGTCTCTGTCTCTGTCTCTGTCTCTGTCTCTGTCTCTGTCTCTGTCTCTGTCTCTGTCTGTGTCTCTGACTCTGTCTCTGTCTCTGTCTCTGTCTCTGTCTCTGTCTCTGACTCTGACTCTGACTCTGACTCTGTCTCTGTCTCTGTCTCTGTCTCTGTCTCTGTCTCTGTCTCTGTCTCTGTCTCTGTCTCTGTCTCTGTCTCTGTCTCTGTCTCTGTCTCTGTCTCTGTCTCTGTCTCTGTCTCTGTCTCTGTCTCTGTCTCTGTCTCCGTCTCTGTCTCTGTCTCTGTCTCTGTCTCTGTCTCTGACTCTGACTCTGACTCTGACTCTGACTCTGACTCTGACTCTGTCTCTGTCTCTGTCTCTGTCTCTGTCTCTGTCTCTGTCTCTGTCTCTGTCTCTGTCTCTGTCTCTGTCTCTGTCTCTGTCTCTGTCTCTGTCTCTGTCTCTGACTCTGACTCTGACTCTGACTCTGTCTCTGTCTCTGTCTCCGTCTCTGCCCCTTCCTCTGCCCCTTCCTCTGTCTCTGTCTCTGTCTCTGTCTCTGACTCTGACTCTGTCTCTGTCTCTGTCTCCGTCTCTGCCCCTTCCTCTGCCCCTTCCTCTGTCTCTGTCTCTGTCTCAGTCTCTGACTCTGACTCTGACTCTGACTCTGACTCTGACTCTGACTCTGACTCTGACTCTGACTCTGACTCTGACTCTGACTCTGTCTCTGTCTCTGTCTCTGTCTCTGTCTCTGTCTCTGTCTCTGTCTCTGTCTCTGTCTCTGTCTCTGTCTCTGTCTCTGTCTCTGTCTCTGTCTCTGTCTCTGTCTCTGTCTCTGTCTCTGTCTCTGTCTCTGTCTCTGACTCTGACTCTGACTATGTCTCTGTCTCTGTCTCTGACTCTGACTCTGTCTCTGTCTCTGTCTCCGTCTCTGCCCCTTCCTCTGCCCCTTCCTCTGTATCTGTCTCTGTCTCTGTCTCTGACTCTGACTCTGACTCTGACTCTGACTCTGACTCTGACTCTGTCTCTGTCTCTGTCTCTGACTCTGACTCTGACTCTGACTCTGACTCTGATTCTGACTCTGACTCTGACTCTGTCTCTGTCTCTGTCTCTGTCTCTGTCTCTGTCTCTGTCTCTGTCTCTGTCTCTGTCTCTGTCTCTGTCTCTGTCTCTGTCTCTGACTCTGACTCTGACTCTGACTCTGTCTCTGTCTCTGTCTCTGTCTCTGTCTCTGTCTCTGTCTCTGTCTCTGACTCTGACTCTGACTCTGACTCTGTCTCTGTCTCTGTCTCTGTCTCTGTCTCTGTCTCTGTCTCTGTCTCTGTCTCTGACTCTGACTCTGACTCTGACTCTGACTCTGACTCTGTCTCTGTCTCCGTCTCTGCCCCTTCCTCTGCCCCTTCCTCTGTCTCTGTCTCTGTCTCTGTCTCTGTCCCTGTCTCTGTCTCTGTCTCTGTCTCTACCTCTGTCTCTGTCTCTGTCTCTGTCTCTGTCTCTGTCTCTGTCTCTGTCTCTGTCTCTGTCTCTGTCTCTGTCTCTGTCTCTGTCTCTGACTCTGACTCTGACTCTGACTCTGTCTCTGTCTCTGTCTCTGTCTCTGTCTCTGTCTCTGTCTCTGTCTCTGTCTCTGTCTCTGTCTCTGTCTCTGTCTCTGTCTCTGTCTCTGTCTCTGTCTCTGTCTCTGTCTCTGTCTCTGTCTCTGTCTCTGTCTCTGTCTCTGTCTCTGTCTCTGTCTCTGTCTCTGTCTCTGTCTCTGTCTCTGTCTCTGTCTCTGTCTCTGTCTCTGTCTCTGTCTCTACCTCTGTCTCTGTCTCTGACTCTGTCTCTGTCTCTGTCTCTGTCTCTGTCTCTGTCTCTGTCTCTGACTCTGACTCTGACTCTGACTCTGACTCTGACTCTGACTCTGACTCTGACTCTGACTCTGACTGTGCCTCAGCCTCTGCATCTGCATCTGTCTCTGTCTCTGACTCTGTCTCTGTCTCTGTCTCTGTCTCTGACTCTGACTCTGTCTCTGTCTCTGTCTCTGTCTCTGACTCTGACTCTGACTCTGTCTCTGTCTCTCTCTCTGTCTCTGTCTCTGACTCTGACTCTGTCTCTGTCTCTGTCTCCGTCTCTGCCCCTTCCTCTGCCCCTTCCTCTGTCTCTGTCTCTGTCTCTGTCTCTGACTCTGACTCTGACTCTGACTCTGACTCTGACTCTGACTCTGACTCTGACTCTGATTCTGACTCTGACTCTGACTCTGTCTCTGTCTCTGTCTCTGTCTCTGTCTCTGTCTCTGTCTCTGTCTCTGTTTCTGTCTCTGTCTCTATTTCTGTCTCTGTCTCTGACTCTGACTCTGTCTCTGTCTCTGTCTCTGTCTCTGTCTCTGTCTCTGTCTCTGTCTCTGTCTCTGTCTCTGTCTCTGACTCTGACTCTGACTCTGACTCTGTCTCTGTCTCTGTCTCTGTCTCTGTCTCTGTCTCTGTCTCTGTCTCTGTCTCTGTCTCTGTCTCTGTCTCTGTCTCTGTCTCTGTCTCTGTCTCTGTCTCTGTCTCTGTCTCTGTCTCTGTCTCTGTCTCTGTCTCTGTCTCTGTCTCTGTCTCTGTCTCTGTCTCTGTCTCTGTCTCTGTCTCTGTCTCTGTCTCTGTCTCTGTCTCTGTCTCTGTCTCTGTCTCTGTCTCTGTCTCTGTCTCTGCCTCTGTCTCTGTCTCTGTCTCTGTCTCTGTCTCTACCTCTGTCTCTGTCTCTGTCTCTGTCTCTGTCTCTGTCTCTGTCTCTGTCTCTGTCTCTGACTCTGACTCTGACTCTGACTCTGACTCTGACTCTGACTCTGACTCTGACTCTGACTCTGACTGTGCCTCAGCCTCTGCATCTGCATCTGTCTCTGTCTCTGACTCTGTCTCTGTCTCTGTCTCTGTCTCTGACTCTGACTCTGTCTCTGTCTCTGTCTCTGTCTCTGACTCTGACTCTGACTCTGTCTCTGTCTCTCTCTCTGTCTCTGTCTCTGACTCTGACTCTGTCTCTGTCTCTGTCTCCGTCTCTGCCCCTTCCTCTGCCCCTTCCTCTGTCTCTGTCTCTGTCTCTGTCTCTGACTCTGACTCTGACTCTGACTCTGACTCTGACTCTGACTCTGACTCTGACTCTGATTCTGACTCTGACTCTGACTCTGTCTCTGTCTCTGTCTCTGTCTCTGTCTCTGTCTCTGTCTCTGTCTCTGTCTCTGTCTCTGTCTCTGTTTCTGTCTCTGTCTCTATTTCTGTCTCTGTCTCTGACTCTGACTCTGTCTCTGTCTCTGTCTCTGTCTCTGTCTCTGTCTCTGTCTCTGTCTCTGTCTCTGACTCTGACTCTGACTCTGACTCTGTCTCTGTCTCTGTCTCCGTCTCTGCCCCTTCCTCTGCCCCTTCCTCTGTCTCTGTCTCTGTCTCTGTCTGTGACTCTGACTCTGACTCTGACTCTGACTCTGACTCTGACTCTGACTCTGACTCTGACTCTGACTCTGACTCTGACTCTGACTCTGCCTCTGTCTCTGTCTCTGACTCTGACTCTGACTCTGACTCTGATTCTGACTCTGACTCTGACTCTGTCTCTGACTCTGACTCTGTCTCTGTCTCTGTCTCTGTCTCTGTCTCTGTCTCTGTCTCTGTCTCTGTCTCTGTCTCTGTCTCTGTCTCTGTCTCTGTCTCTGTCTCTGTCTCCGTCTCCGTCTCTGTCTCTGTCTCTGTCTCTGTCTCTGACTCTGACTCTGACTCTGACTCTGACTCTGACTCTGACTCTGTCTCTGTCTCTGTCTCTGTCTCTGTCTCTGTCTCTGTCTCTGTCTCTGTCTCTGTCTCTGTCTCTGTCTCTGTCTCTGTCTCTGTCTCTGACTCTGACTCTGACTCTGACTCTGTCTCTGTCTCTGTCTCCGTCTCTGCCCCTTCCTCTGCCCCTTCCTCTGTCTCTGTCTCTGTCTCTGTCTCTGACTCTGACTCTGTCTCTGTCTCTGTCTCCGTCTCTGCCCCTTCCTCTGCCCCTTCCTCTGTCTCTGTCTCTGTCTCAGTCTCTGACTCTGACTCTGACTCTGACTCTGACTCTGACTCTGACTCTGACTCTGACTCTGACTCTGACTCTGACTCTGACTCTGTCTCTGTCTCTGTCTCTGTCTCTGTCTCTGTCTCTGTCTCTGTCTCTGTCTCTGTCTCTGTCTCTGTCTCTGTCTCTGTCTCTGTCTCTGTCTCTGTCTCTGTCTCTGTCTCTGTCTCTGTCTCTGTCTCTGTCTCTGACTCTGACTCTGACTATGTCTCTGTCTCTGTCTCTGACTCTGACTCTGTCTCTGTCTCTGTCTCCGTCTCTGCCCCTTCCTCTGCCCCTTCCTCTGTATCTGTCTCTGTCTCTGTCTCTGACTCTGACTCTGACTCTGACTCTGACTCTGACTCTGTCTCTGTCTCTGTCTCTGACTCTGACTCTGACTCTGACTCTGACTCTGATTCTGACTCTGACTCTGACTCTGTCTCTGTCTCTGTCTCTGTCTCTGTCTCTGTCTCTGTCTCTGTCTCTGTCTCTGTCTCTGTCTCTGTCTCTGACTCTGACTCTGACTCTGACTCTGTCTCTGTCTCTGTCTCTGTCTCTGTCTCTGTCTCTGTCTCTGACTCTGACTCTGTCTCTGTCTCTGTCTCTGTCTCTGTCTCTGTCTCTGTCTCTGACTCTGACTCTGACTCTGACTCTGACTCTGACTCTGTCTCTGTCTCCGTCTCTGCCCCTTCCTCTGCCCCTTCCTCTGTCTCTGTCTCTGACTCTGACTCTGACTCTGACTCTGACTCTGTCTCTGTCTCTGTCTCTGTCTCTGTCTCTGTTTCTGTCTCTGTCTCTGTCTCTGTCTCTGTCTCTGTCTCTGTCTCTGTCTCTGTCTCTGTCTCTGTCTCTGTCTCTGTCTCTGTCTCTGTCTCGGTCTCTGTCTCTGTCTCTGTCTCTGTCTCTGTCTCTGTCTCTGTCTCTGTCTCTGTCTCTGTCTCTGTCTCTGTCTCTGTCTCTGTCTCTGTCTCTGTCTCTGTCTCTGTCTCTGTCTCTGTCTCTGTCTCTGTCTCTGTCTCTGTCTCTGTCTCTGTCTCTGTCTCTGTCTCTGTCTCT
>CAMAOC010000120.1:0-10000 GCA_945859555.1 Megachile ligniseca | reverse complement strand
CTCTGTCTCTGTCTCTGTCTCTGTCTCTGTCTCTGTCTCCGTCTCCGTCTCTGTCTCTGTCTCTGTCTCTGTCTCTGACTCTGACTCTGACTCTGACTCTGACTCTGACTCTGACTCTGTCTCTGTCTCTGTCTCTGTCTCTGTCTCTGTCTCTGTCTCTGTCTCTGTCTCTGTCTCTGTCTCTGTCTCTGTCTCTGTCTCTGTCTCTGTCTCTGTCTCTGTCTCTGTCTCTGACTCTGACTCTGACTCTGACTCTGTCTCTGTCTCTGTCTCCGTCTCTGCCCCTTCCTCTGCCCCTTCCTCTGTCTCTGTCTCTGTCTCTGTCTCTGACTCTGACTCTGTCTCTGTCTCTGTCTCCGTCTCTGCCCCTTCCTCTGCCCCTTCCTCTGTCTCTATCTCTGTCTCAGTCTCTGACTCTGACTCTGACTCTGACTCTGACTCTGACTCTGACTCTGACTCTGACTCTGACTCTGACTCTGACTCTGACTCTGTCTCTGTCTCTGTCTCTGTCTCTGTCTCTGTCTCTGTCTCTGTCTCTGTCTCTGTCTCTGTCTCTGTCTCTGTCTCTGTCTCTGTCTCTGTCTCTGTCTCTGTCTCTGTCTCTGTCTCTGTCTCTGTCTCTGTCTCTGTCTCTGTCTCTGTCTCTGTCTCTGTCTCTGACTCTGACTCTGACTATGTCTCTGTCTCTGTCTCTGACTCTGACTCTGTCTCTGTCTCTGTCTCCGTCTCTGCCCCTTCCTCTGCCCCTTCCTCTGTATCTGTCTCTGTCTCTGTCTCTGACTCTGACTCTGACTCTGACTCTGACTCTGACTCTGACTCTGTCTCTGTCTCTGTCTCTGACTCTGACTCTGACTCTGACTCTGACTCTGATTCTGACTCTGACTCTGACTCTGTCTCTGTCTCTGTCTCTGTCTCTGTCTCTGTCTCTGTCTCTGTCTCTGTCTCTGTCTCTGTCTCTGTCTCTGACTCTGACTCTGACTCTGACTCTGTCTCTGTCTCTGTCTCTGTCTCTGTCTCTGTCTCTGTCTCTGACTCTGACTCTGTCTCTGTCTCTGTCTCTGTCTCTGTCTCTGTCTCTGTCTCTGACTCTGACTCTGACTCTGACTCTGACTCTGACTCTGTCTCTGTCTCCGTCTCTGCCCCTTCCTCTGCCCCTTCCTCTGTCTCTGTCTCTGACTCTGACTCTGACTCTGACTCTGTCTCTGTCTCTGTCTCTGTCTCTGTCTCTGTTTCTGTCTCTGTCTCTGTCTCTGTCTCTGTCTCTGTCTCTGTCTCTGTCTCTGTCTCTGTCTCTGTCTCTGTCTCTGTCTCTGTCTCTGTCTCGGTCTCTGTCTCTGTCTCTGTCTCTGTCTCTGTCTCTGTCTCTGTCTCTGTCTCTGTCTCTGTCTCTGTCTCTGTCTCTGTCTCTGTCTCTGTCTCTGTCTCTGTCTCTGTCTCTGTCTCTGTCTCTGTCTCTGTCTCTGTCTCTGTCTCTGTCTCTGTCTCTGTCTCTGTCTCTGTCTCTGTCTCTGTCTCTGTCTCTGTCTCTGTCTCTGTCTCTGTCTCTGTCTCTGTCTCTGTCTCTGTCTCTGTCTCTGTCTCTGTCTCTGTCTCTGTCTCTGTCTCTATCTCTGTCTCTGTCTCTGTCTCTGTCTCTGACTCTGACTCTGACTCTGACTCTGTCTCTGTCTCTGTCTCCGTCTCTGCCCCTTCCTCTGCCCCTTCCTCTGTCTCTGTCTCTGTCTCTGTCTGTGACTCTGACTCTGACTCTGACTCTGACTCTGACTCTGACTCTGACTCTGACTCTGACTCTGACTCTGACTCTGACTCTGACTCTGACTCTGACTCTGACTCTGACTCTGACTCTGACTCTGACTCTGACTGTGCCTCAGCCTCTGCATCTGCATCTGTCTCTGTCTCTGACTCTGACTCTGTCTCTGTCTCTGTCTCTGTCTCTGTCTCTGTCTCTGTCTCTGTCTCTGTCTCTGTCTCTGTCTCTGTCTCTGTCTCTGTCTCTGTCTCTGTCTCTGTCTCTGTCTCTGTCTCTGTCTCTGTTTCTGTCTCTGTCTCTATCTCTGTCTCTGTCTCTGTCTCTGTCTCTGTCTCTGTCTCTGTCTCTGTCTCTGTCTCTGTCTCTGTCTCTGTCTCTGTCTCTATTTCTGTCTCTGTCTCTGACTCTGACTCTGTCTCTGTCTCTCTCTCTGTCTCTGTCTCTGTCTCTGACTCTGACTCTGTCTCTGTCTCTGTCTCCGTCTCTGCCCCTTCCTCTGCCCCTTCCTCTGTCTCTGTCTCTGTCTCTGTCTCTGACTCTGACTCTGACTCTGACTCTGACTCTGACTCTGACTCTGACTCTGACTCTGATTCTGACTCTGACTCTGACTCTGTCTCTGTCTCTGTCTCTGTCTCTGTCTCTGTCTCTGTCTCTGTCTCTGTCTCTGTCTCTGTCTCTGTCTCTGTTTCTGTCTCTGTCTCTATTTCTGTCTCTGTCTCTGACTCTGACTCTGTCTCTGTCTCTGTCTCTGTCTCTGTCTCTGTCTCTGTCTCTGTCTCTGTCTCTGTCTCTAACTCTGACTCTGACTCTGACTCTGTCTCTGTCTCTGTCTCCGTCTCTGCCCCTTCCTCTGCCCCTTCCTCTGTCTCTGTCTCTGTCTCTGTCTGTGACTCTGACTCTGACTCTGTCTCTGTCTCTGTCTCTGACTCTGACTCTGACTCTGACTCTGACTCTGACTCTGACTCTGACTCTGACTCTGATTCTGACTCTGACTCTGACTCTGTCTCTGTCTCTGTCTCTGTCTCTGTCTCTGTCTCTGTCTCTGTCTCTGTCTCTGTCTCTGTCTCTGTCTCTGTCTCTGTCTCTGTCTCTGTCTCTGACTCTGACTCTGACTCTGACTCTGTCTCTGTCTCTGTCTCCGTCTCTGCCCCTTCCTCTGCCCCTTCCTCTGTCTCTGTCTCTGTCTCTGTCTCTGACTCTGACTCTGACTCTGTCTCTGTCTCTCTCTCTGTCTCTGACTCTGACTCTGACTCTGACTCTGACTCTGACTCTGACTCTGACTCTGACTCTGACTCTGTCTCTGACTCTGACTCTGACTCTGACTCTGACTCTGACTCCGTCTCTGCCCCTTCCTCTGCCCCTTCCTCTGTCTCTGTCTCTGTCTCAGTCTCTGACTCTGACTCTGACTCTGACTCTGACTCTGACTCTGACTCTGACTCTGACTCTGACTCTGACTCTGACTCTGACTCTGTCTCTGTCTCTGTCTCTGTCTCTGTCTCTGTTTCTGTCTCTGTCTCTGTCTCTGTCTCTGTCTCTGTCTCTGTCTCTGTCTCTGTCTCTGTCTCTGTCTCTGTCTCTGTCTCTGTCTCTGTCTCTGTCTCTGTCTCTGTCTCTGTCTCTGTCTCTGTCTCTGTCTCTGTCTCTGTCTCTGTCTCTGTCTCTGTCTCTGTCTCTGTCTCTGTCTCTGTCTCTGTCTCTGTCTCTGTCTCTGTCTCTGTCTCTGTCTCTGTCTCTGTCTCTGTCTCTGTCTCTGTCTCTGTCTCTGTCTCTGTCTCTGTCTCTGTCTCTGTCTCTGTCTCTGTCTCTGTCTCTGTCTCTGTCTCTGTCTCTGTCTCTGTCTCTGTCTCTGTCTCTGTCTCTGTCTCTGTCTCTGTCTCTGTCTCTGTCTCTGTCTCTGTCTCTACCTCTGTCTCTGTCTCTGTCTCTGTCTCTGTCTCTGTCTCTGTCTCTGTCTCTGTCTCTGACTCTGACTCTGACTCTGACTCTGACTCTGACTCTGACTCTGACTCTGACTCTGACTCTGACTCTGACTGTGCCTCAGCCTCTGCATCTGCATCTGTCTCTGTCTCTGACTCTGTCTCTGTCTCTGTCTCTGTCTCTGACTCTGACTCTGTCTCTGTCTCTGTCTCTGTCTCTGACTCTGACTCTGACTCTGTCTCTGTCTCTCTCTCTGTCTCTGTCTCTGACTCTGACTCTGTCTCTGTCTCTGTCTCCGTCTCTGCCCCTTCCTCTGCCCCTTCCTCTGTCTCTGTCTCTGTCTCTGTCTCTGACTCTGACTCTGACTCTGACTCTGACTCTGACTCTGACTCTGACTCTGACTCTGATTCTGACTCTGACTCTGACTCTGTCTCTGTCTCTGTCTCTGTCTCTGTCTCTGTCTCTGTCTCTGTCTCTGTCTCTGTCTCTGTCTCTGTCTCTGTCTCTGTTTCTGTCTCTGTCTCTATTTCTGTCTCTGTCTCTGACTCTGACTCTGTCTCTGTCTCTGTCTCTGTCTCTGTCTCTGTCTCTGTCTCTGTCTCTGTCTCTGTCTCTGACTCTGACTCTGACTCTGACTCTGTCTCTGTCTCTGTCTCCGTCTCTGCCCCTTCCTCTGCCCCTTCCTCTGTCTCTGTCTCTGTCTCTGTCTGTGACTCTGACTCTGACTCTGACTCTGACTCTGACTCTGACTCTGACTCTGACTCTGACTCTGACTCTGACTCTGACTCTGCCTCTGACTCTGTCTCTGACTCTGACTCTGACTCTGACTCCGATTCTGACTCTGACTCTGACTCTGTCTCTGTCTCTGTCTCTGTCTCTGTCTCTGTCTCTGTCTCTGTCTCTGTCTCTGTCTCTGTCTCTGTTTCTGTCTCTGTCTCTATTTCTGTCTCTGTCTCTGACTCTGACTCTGTCTCTGTCTCTGTCTCTGTCTCTGTCTCTGTCTCTGTCTCTGTCTCTGTCTCTGTCTCTGTCTCTGTCTCTGTCTCTGTCTCTGTCTCTGTCTCTGTCTCTGTCTCTGTCTCTGTCTCTGTCTCTGTCTCTGTCTCTGACTCTGACTCTGACTCTGACTCTGTCTCTGTCTCTGTCTCCGTCTCTGCCCCTTCCTCTGCCCCTTCCTCTGTCTCTGTCTCTGTCTCTGTCTCTGTCTCTGACTCTGACTCTGTCTCCGTCTCTGCCCCTTCCTCTGCCCCTTCCTCTGTCTCTGTCTCTGTCTCTGTCTCAGTCTCTGACTCTGACTCTGACTCTGACTCTGACTCTGACTCTGACTCTGACTCTGACTCTGACTCTGACTCTGACTCTGTCTCTGACTCTGACTCTGACTCTGACTCTGACTCTGACTCTGACTCTGACTCTGACTCTGACTCTGACTCTGTCTCTGACTCTGACTCTGTCTCTGTCTCTGTCTCTGTCTCTGTCTCTGTTTCTGTCTCTGTCTCTGTCTCTGTCTCTGTCTCTGTCTCTGTCTCTGTCTCTGTCTCTGTCTCTGTCTCTGTCTCTGTCTCTGTCTCTGTCTCTGTCTCTGTCTCTGTCTCTGTCTCTGTCTCTGTCTCTGTCTCTGTCTCTGTCTCTGTCTCTGTCTCTGTCTCTGTCTCTGACTCTGACTCTGTCTCTGTCTCTGCCTCTGTCTCTGTCTCTGTCTCTGTCTCT
Organism: Megachile ligniseca; assembly: GCA_945859555.1. Lineage (NCBI taxonomy): Eukaryota > Metazoa > Arthropoda > Insecta > Hymenoptera > Megachilidae > Megachile > Megachile ligniseca. Next base: position 4,626 of record CAMAOC010000120.1, on the reverse strand, counting down.
GTCTCTGTCTCTGTCTCTGTCTCTGTCTCTGTCTCTGTCTCTGTCTCTGTCTCTGTCTCTGTCTCTGTCTCTGTCTCTGTCTCTGTCTCTGTCTCTGTCTCTGTCTCTGTCTCTGTCTCTGTCTCTGTCTCTGTCTCTGACTCTGACTCTGACTATGTCTCTGTCTCTGTCTCTGACTCTGACTCTGTCTCTGTCTCTGTCTCCGTCTCTGCCCCTTCCGCTGCCCCTTCCTCTGTATCTGTCTCTGTCTCTGTCTCTGACTCTGACTCTGACTCTGACTCTGACTCTGACTCTGACTCTGTCTCTGTCTCTGTCTCTGACTCTGACTCTGACTCTGACTCTGACTCTGATTCTGACTCTGACTCTGACTCTGTCTCTGTCTCTGTCTCTGTCTCTGTCTCTGTCTCTGTCTCTGTCTCTGTCTCTGTCTCTGTCTCTGTCTCTGTTTCTATCTCTGTCTCTATTTCTGTCTCTGTCTCTGACTCTGACTCTGTCTCTGTCTCTGTCTCTGTCTCTGTCTCTGTCTCTGTCTCTGTCTCTGTCTCTGTCTCTGTCTCTGTCTCTGTCTCTGACTCTGACTCTGACTCTGACTCTGTCTCTGTCTCTGTCTCCGTCTCTGCCCCTTCCTCTGCCCCTTCCTCTGTCTCTGTCTCTGTCTCTGTCTCTGACTCTGACTCTGTCTCCGTCTCTGCCCCTTCCTCTGCCCCTTCCTCTGTCTCTGTCTCTGTCTCAGTCTCTGACTCTGACTCTGACTCTGACTCTGACTCTGACTCTGACTCTGACTCTGACTCTGACTCTGACTCTGACTCTGACTCTGTCTCTGTCTCTGTCTCTGTCTCTGTCTCTGTTTCTGTCTCTGTCTCTGTCTCTGTCTCTGTCTCTGTCTCTGTCTCTGTCTCTGTCTCTGTCTCTGTCTCTGTCTCTGTCTCTGTCTCTGTCTCTGTCTCTGTCTCGGTCTCTGTCTCTGTCTCTGTCTCTGTCTCTGTCTCTGTCTCTGTCTCTGTCTCTGTCTCTGTCTCTGTCTCTGTCTCTGTCTCTGTCTCTGTCTCTGTCTCTGTCTCTGTCTCTGTCTCTGTCTCTGTCTCTGTCTCTGTCTCTGTCTCTGTCTCTGTCTCTGTCTCTGTCTCTGTCTCTGTCTCTGTCTCTGTCTCTGTCTCTGTCTCTGTCTCTGTCTCTGTCTCTGTCTCTGTCTCTGTCTCTGTCTCTGTCTCTGTCTCTGTCTCTGTCTCTATCTCTGTCTCTGTCTCTGTCTCTGTCTCTGACTCTGACTCTGACTCTGACTCTGTCTCTGTCTCTGTCTCCGTCTCTGCCCCTTCCTCTGCCCCTTCCTCTGTCTCTGTCTCTGTCTCTGTCTGTGACTCTGACTCTGACTCTGACTCTGACTCTGACTCTGACTCTGACTCTGACTCTGACTCTGACTCTGACTCTGACTCTGACTCTGACTCTGACTCTGACTCTGTCTCTGACTCTGACTCTGACTCTGACTCTGACTCTGACTCTGACTCTGACTCTGACTCTGACTCTGACTCTGACTCTGACTCTGACTCTGACTCTGACTCTGACTCTGACTGTGCCTCAGCCTCTGCATCTGCATCTGTCTCTGTCTCTGACTCTGACTCTGTCTCTGTCTCTGTCTCTGTCTCTGTCTCTGTCTCTGTCTCTGTCTCTGTCTCTGTCTCTGTCTCTGTCTCTGTCTCTGTCTCTGTCTCTGTCTCTGTCTCTGTTTCTGTCTCTGTCTCTATCTCTGTCTCTGTCTCTGTCTCTGTCTCTGTCTCTGTCTCTGTCTCTGTCTCTGTCTCTGTCTCTGTCTCTGTCTCTATTTCTGTCTCTGTCTCTGACTCTGACTCTGTCTCTGTCTCTCTCTCTGTCTCTGTCTCTGTCTCTGACTCTGACTCTGTCTCTGTCTCTGTCTCCGTCTCTGCCCCTTCCTCTGCCCCTTCCTCTGTCTCTGTCTCTGTCTCTGTCTCTGACTCTGACTCTGACTCTGACTCTGACTCTGACTCTGACTCTGACTCTGACTCTGATTCTGACTCTGACTCTGACTCTGTCTCTGTCTCTGTCTCTGTCTCTGTCTCTGTCTCTGTCTCTGTCTCTGTCTCTGTCTCTGTCTCTGTCTCTGTCTCTGTCTCTGTCTCTGTTTCTGTCTCTGTCTCTATTTCTGTCTCTGTCTCTGACTCTGACTCTGTCTCTGTCTCTGTCTCTGTCTCTGTCTCTGTCTCTGTCTCTGTCTCTGTCTCTGACTCTGACTCTGACTCTGACTCTGTCTCTGTCTCTGTCTCCGTCTCTGCCCCTTCCTCTGCCCCTTCCTCTGTCTCTGTCTCTGTCTCTGTCTGTGACTCTGACTCTGACTCTGTCTCTGTCTCTGTCTCTGACTCTGACTCTGACTCTGACTCTGACTCTGACTCTGACTCTGACTCTGACTCTGATTCTGACTCTGACTCTGACTCTGTCTCTGTCTCTGTCTCTGTCTCTGTCTCTGTCTCTGTCTCTGTCTCTGTCTCTGTCTCTGTCTCTGTCTCTGTCTCTGACTCTGACTCTGACTCTGACTCTGTCTCTGTCTCTGTCTCCGTCTCTGCCCCTTCCTCTGCCCCTTCCTCTGTCTCTGTCTCTGTCTCTGTCTCTGACTCTGACTCTGACTCTGTCTCTGTCTCTCTCTCTGTCTCTGACTCTGACTCTGACTCTGACTCTGACTCTGACTCTGACTCTGACTCTGACTCTGTCTCTGACTCTGACTCTGACTCTGACTCTGACTCTGACTGCGTCTCTGCCCCTTCCTCTGCCCCTTCCTCTGTCTCTGTCTCTGTCTCAGTCTCTGACTCTGACTCTGACTCTGACTCTGACTCTGACTCTGACTCTGACTCTGACTCTGACTCTGACTCTGACTCTGACTCTGTCTCTGTCTCTGTCTCTGTCTCTGTCTCTGTTTCTGTCTCTGTCTCTGTCTCTGTCTCTGTCTCTGTCTCTGTCTCTGTCTCTGTCTCTGTCTCTGTCTCTGTCTCTGTCTCTGTCTCTGTCTCTGTCTCTGTCTCTGTCTCTGTCTCTGTCTCTGTCTCTGTCTCTGTCTCTGTCTCTGTCTCTGTCTCTGTCTCTGTCTCTGTCTCTGTCTCTGTCTCTGTCTCTGTCTCTGTCTCTGTCTCTGTCTCTGTCTCTGTCTCTGTCTCTGTCTCTGTCTCTGTCTCTGTCTCTGTCTCTGTCTCTGTCTCTGTCTCTGTCTCTGTCTCTGTCTCTGTCTCTGTCTCTGTCTCTGTCTCTGTCTCTGTCTCTGTCTCTGTCTCTGTCTCTGTCTCTGTCTCTGTCTCTGTTTCTCTCTCTGTCTCTATCTCTGTCTCTGTCTCTGACTCTGACTCTGACTCTGACTCTGTCTCTGTCTCTGTCTCTGTCTCTGTCTCTGTCTCTGTCTCTGTCTCTGTCTCTGACTCTGACTCTGACTCTGACTCTGACTCTGTCTCTGTCTCCGTCTCTGCCCCTTCCTCTGCCCCTTCCTCTGTCTCTGTCTCTGTCTCTGTCTCTGTCCCTGTCTCTGTCTCTGTCTCTGTCTCTACCTCTGTCTCTGTCTCTGTCTCTGACTCTGACTCTGTCTCTGTCTCTGTCTCTGTCTCTGACTCTGACTCTGACTCTGTCTCTGTCTCTCTCTCTGTCTCTGTCTCTGACTCTGACTCTGTCTCTGTCTCTGTCTCCGTCTCTGCCCCTTCCTCTGCCCCTTCCTCTGTCTCTGTCTCTGTCTCTGTCTCTGACTCTGACTCTGACTCTGACTCTGACTCTGACTCTGACTCTGACTCTGACTCTGATTCTGACTCTGACTCTGACTCTGTCTCTGTCTCTGTCTCTGTCTCTGTCTCTGTCTCTGTCTCTGTCTCTGTCTCTGTCTCTGTCTCTGTCTCTGTCTCTGTCTCTGTCTCTGACTCTGACTCTGACTCTGACTCTGTCTCTGTCTCTGTCTCCGTCTCTGCCCCTTCCTCTGCCCCTTCCTCTGTCTCTGTCTCTGTCTCTGTCTCTGACTCTGACTCTGTCTCCGTCTCTGCCCCTTCCTCTGCCCCTTCCTCTGTCTCTGTCTCTGTCTCAGTCTCTGACTCTGACTCTGACTCTGACTCTGACTCTGACTCTGACTCTGACTCTGACTCTGATTCTGACTCTGACTCTGACTCTGTCTCTGTCTCTGTCTCTGTCTCTGTCTCTGTCTCTGTCTCTGTCTCTGTCTCTGTTTCTGTCTCTGTCTCTATTTCTGTCTCTGTCTCTGTCTCTGACTCTGACTCTGACTCTGACTCTGTCTCTGTCTCTGTCTCCGTCTCTGCCCCTTCCTCTGCCCCTTCCTCTGTCTCTGTCTCTGTCTCTGTCTGTGACTCTGACTCTGACTCTGACTCTGACTCTGACACTGACTCTGACTCTGACTCTGACTCTGACTCTGACTCTGACTCTGACTCTGACTCTGACTCTGTCTCTGACTCTGACTCTGACTCTGACTCTGATTCTGACTCTGACTCTGACTCTGTCTCTGTCTCTGTCTCTGTCTCTGTCTCTGTCTCTGTCTCTGTCTCTGTCTCTGTCTCTGTCTCTGTTTCTGTCTCTGTCTCTATTTCTGTCTCTGTCTCTGACTCTGACTCTGTCTCTGTCTCTGTCTCTGTCTCT
>CAMAOC010000119.1:0-146744 GCA_945859555.1 Megachile ligniseca | reverse complement strand
AAGAATAATAATAACAGTTATAGCGATAATAATAATAGTTATAAGGATAAAGACAAGAGTAATAGGGATAGTATCAATAGAATAACCATAATAATAACAGTTATAGCGATAATAATAATAGTAATAATGATAATAATAATAGTTCTAAGGATAAAGACAAGGGCAATAGCGATAATAATAATAGTAATAACAATAATAATAACAGTTGTAGCGATAATAATAATAGTAAAAAGGATTAATAATAATAGTTATATGGATAAAGACAAGAGGAATAGGGATAATAATAATAGTAACAATAATAATAACAACAGTTATAGCGATAATAATAATAATAATAATAAGGATAATAATAATAGTTATAAGGATAAATACAAGAGGAATAGGGATAATAGTAATAGTAATAAGAATAATAATAACAGTTATAGCGATAATAATAATAATAATAAGGATAATAATAATAGTTATATGGATAAAGACAAGAGGAATAGGGATAATAATAATAGTAACAATAATAATAACAACAGTTATAGCGATAATAATAATAATAATATGGATAATAATAATAGTTATAAGGAGAAAGACAAGAGGAATAGGGGTAATAATAATAGTAACAAGAATAATAGTATAAGTTATAGCGATAATAATAATAATAATAAGGATAATAATAATAGTTATAAGGATAAATACAAGAGGAATAGGGATAATAGTTATAGTAATAAGAATAATAATAACAGTTATAGCGGTAATAATAATAGTATTAAGAATAAAGGCAAGAGTAATACGGAGAGTAATAATAGTAACAAGATTAATAATAAGTTATAGCGATAATAATAATAGTAATAAGGATAATAATAATAGTTATAAGGATATAGACAAGAGGAATAGGGATAATAGTAATAGTAATAAGAATAATAATAACAGTTATAGCGATAATAATAATAGTTATAAGGAGAAAGACAAGAGGAATAGGGATAATAATAATAGTAACAAGAATAATAATAACAGTTATAGCGATAATAATAATAGTGTTAAGGATAATAATAATAGTTATAAGGATAAGGACAAGAGTAATAGGGATAGTAACAATAGAATAACCATAATAATAACAGTTATAGCGATAATAATAATGGTAATAAGAATAATAATAACAGTTATAGCGATAATAATAATAATAATAAGGATAATAATAAAAGTTATAAGGATAAATACAAGAGGAATAGGGATAATAACAATAGTAACAAGAATAATAACAACAGTAATAGCGATAATAATAATAGTAACAAGAATAATAATAACAGTTATAGCGATAATAATAATAATAATAAGCATAATAATAATAGTTATAAGGATAAATACAAGAGGAATAGGGATAATAGTAATAGTAATAAGAATAATAATAGCAGTTATAGCGATAATAATAATAGTTATAAGGATAAAGACAAGAGTAATAGGGATAGTATCAATAGAATAACCATAATAATAACAGTTATAGCGATAATAATAATAGTAATAATGATAATAATAATAGTTATAAGGATAAAGACAAGGGCAATAGCGATAATAATAATAGTAATAACAATAATAATAACAGTTGTAGCGATAATAATAATAGTAAAAAGGATTAATAATAATAGTTATATGGATAAAGACAAGAGGAATAGGGATAATAATAATAGTAACAATAATAATAACAACAGTTATAGCGATAATAATAATAATAATAAGGATAATAATAATAGTTATAAGGAGGAAGACAAAAGGAATAGGGATAATAATAATAGTAACAAGAATAATAAGAACAGTTATAGCGGTAATAATAATAGTATTAAGGATAAAGGCAAGAGTAATACGGACAGTAATAATAGTAACAAGAATAATAATAACAGTTATAGCGATAATAATAATAGTAATAAGGATAATAATAATAGTTATAAGGATATAGACAAGAGGAATAGGGATAATAGTAATAGTAATAAGAATAATAATAACAGTTATAGCGATAATAATAATAATAATAAGGATAATAATAATAGTTATAAGGAGAAAGACAAGAGGAATAGGGATAATAATAATAGTAACAAGAATCATAATAACAGTTATACCGATAATAATAATAGTTATAAGGATAAAGACAAGAGTAATAGGGATAGTAACAATAGAATAACCATAATAATAACAGTTATGGCGATAATAATAATAGTATTAAGGATAATAATAATAGTTATAAGGATAAAGACAAGGGCAATAGCGATAATAATAATAGTAATAACAATAATAGTAACAGTTGTAGCGATAATAATAATAGTAAAAAGGATTAATAATAATAGTTATATGGATAAAGACAAGAGGAATAGGGATAATAATAATAGTAACAATAATAATAACAACAGTTATAGCGATAATAATAATAATAATAAGGATAATAGTAATAGTTATAAGGAGGAAGACAAAAGGAATAGGGATAATAATAATAGTAACAAGAATAATAAGAACAGTTATAGCGGTAATAATAATAGTATTAAGGATAAAGGCAAGAGTAATACGGACAGTAATAATAGTAACAAGAATAATAATAACAGTTATAGCGATAATAATAATAGTAATAAGGATAATAATAATAGTTATAAGGATATAGACAAGAGGAATAGGGATAATAGTAATAGACAAGAGGAATAGGGATAATAGTAATAGTAATAAGAATAATATTAACAGTTATAGCGATAATAATAATAATAATAAGGATAATAATAATAGTTATAAGGAGAAAGACAAGAGGAATAGGGATAATAATAATAGTAACAAGAAGAATAATAACAGTTATACCGATAATAATAATAGTTATAAGGATAAAGACAAGAGTAATAGGGATAGTAACAATAGAATAACCATAATAATAACAGTTATGGCGATAATAATAATAGTATTAAGGATAATAATAATAGTTATAAGGATAAAGACAAGGGCAATAGCGATAATAATAATAGTAATAACAATAATAGTAACAGTTGTAGCGACAATAATAATAGTAAAAAGGATTAATAATAATAGTTATATGGATAAAGACAAGAGGAGAGGGATAATAATAATAGTAACAACATAATAAACAACAGTTATAGCGATAATAATAATAATAATAAGGATAATAGTAATAGTTATAGGAGGAAGACAAAAGGAATAGGGATAATAATAATAGTAACAAGAATAATAAGAACAGTTATAGCGGTAATAATAATAGTATTAAGGATAAAGGCAAGAGTAATACGGACAGTAATAATAGTAACAAGAATAATAATAACAGTTATAGCGATAATAATAATAGTAATAAGGATAATAATAATAGTTATAAGGATATAGACAAGAGGAATAGGGATAATAGTAATAGGTAATAAGAATAATAATAACAGTTATAGCGATAATAATAATAATAATAAGGATAATAATAATAGTTATAAGGAGAAAGACCAGAGGAATAGGCTATAATAATAGTAACAAGAATAATAATAACAGTTATACCGATAATAATAATAGTTATAAGGATAAAGACAAGAGTAATAGGGATAGTAACAATAGAATAACCATAATAATAACAGTTATGGCGATAATAATAATAGTATTAAGGATAATAATAATAGTAATAAGGATAAAGACAAGGGCAATAGCGATAATATAATAGTAATAACAATAATAGTAACAGTTGTAGCGATAATAATAATAGTAAAAAGGATTAATAATAATAGTTATAAGGATAAAGACAAGAGGAATAGGGATAATAATAATAGTAACAATATAATAACAACAGTTATAGCGATAATAATATATAATAAGGATAATAGTAATAGTTATAAGGAGGAAGACAAACGGAATAGGGATAATAATAATAGTAACAAGAATAATAAGAACAGTTATAGCGGTAATAATAATAGTATTAAGGATAAAGGCAAGAGTAATACGGACAGTAATAATAGTAACAAGAATAATAATAACAGTTATAGCGATAATATAATAATAATAAGGATAAAATAATAGGTATAAGGAGAAAGACAAGAGGAATAGGGATAATAACAATAGAACAAGGATAATAACACACAGTTATAGCGATAATAATAATAGTAATAACAATAATAATAACAGTTGTAGCGATATAATAATAGTAAAAAGGATTAATAATAATAGTTATATGGATAAAGACAAGAGGAATAGGATAATAATAGTAGTAACAATAATAATAACAACAGTTATAGCGATAATAATAATAATAATAAGGATAATAATAATAGTTATAGGAGGAAGACAAAAGGAATAGGGAAAATAATAATAGTAACAAGAATAATAATAACAGTTACAGCGGTAATAATAATTGTATTAAGGATGAAGGCAAGAGTAATACGGACAGTAATAATAGTAACAAGAATATAATAACAGTTATAGCGATAATAATAATAGTAACTAAGGATAATAATAACAGTTATGGCGATATATAATAATAATAATAATAAGGATAATAATAATAGTTATAAGGATAAAGACAAGAGGAATAGGATAATAGTAATAGTAATAAGAATAATAATAACAGTTATAGCGATAATAATAATAATAATAAGGATAAAATAATAGGTATAAGGAGAAAGACAGAGGAATAGGGATAATAACAATAGTAACAAGAATAATAACAACAGTTATAGCGATAATAACTATAGTAACAAGATAATAATAACAGTTATAGCGATGATAATAATAATAATAAGGATAATAATAATAGTTATAAGGATAAATACAGAGGAATAGGGATAATAATAATAGTAACAATATAATAATAAACAACAGTTATAGCGATAATAATACTAATAATAAGGATAATAATAGTTATAAGGAGGAAGACCCAAAGGTATAGGGATAATAATAATAGTAACAAGAATAATAAGAACAGTTATAGCGTATAGCGGTAATAATAATAGTATTAAGGATAAAGGCAAGAGTAATACGGACAGTAATAATAGTAAACAAGAATAATAATAACAGTTATAGCGATAATAATAATTCTATAAGGATAATAATAATAGTTATAAGGATATAGACAAGAGGAATAGGGATAATAGTAATAGTAATAAGAATAATAATAACAGTTATAGCGATATAAATAATAATAATAAGGATAATAATAATAGTTATAAGGAGAAAGACAAGAGCAATAGGGATAATAATAATAGTAACAAGAATAATAATAACAGTTATAGCGATAATAATAATAGTTATAAGGATAAAGACAAGAGTAATAGGGATAGTAACAATAGAATAACCATAATAATAACAGTTATGGCGATAATAATAATAGTATTAAGGATAATAATAACAGTTATAAAGGATAAAGACAAGGGCAATAGCGATAATAATAATAGTAATAACAATAATAGTAACAGTTGTAGCGATAATAATAATAGTAAAAAGGATTTATAATAATAGTTATATGGATAAAGACAAGAGTAATACGGATAGTAACAATAGTAATAAGAATAACAATAACAGTTATAGCGATAATAACAATAGTAACAAGAATAATAATAACAGTTATAGCGATAATAATAATAATAATATGGATAATAATAATAGTTATAAGGAGAAAGACAAGAGGAATAGGGGTAATAATAATAGTAACAAGAATAATAGTAACAGTTATAGCTATAATAATAATAATAATAAGGATAATAATAATAGTTATAAGGATAAATACAAGAGGAATAGGGATAATAGTTATAGTAATAAGAATAATAATAACAGTTATAGCGGTAATAATAATAGTATTAAGAATAAAGGCAAGAGTAATACGGAGAGTAATAATAGTAACAAGAATAATAATAAGTTATAGCGATAATAATAATAGTAATAAGGATAATAATAATAGTTATAAGGATATAGACAAGAGGAATAGGGATAATAGTAATAGTAATAAGAATAATAATAACAGTTATAGCGATAATAATAATAATAATAAGGATAATAATAATAGGTATAAGGAGAAAGACAAGAGGAATAGGGATAATAACAATAGTAACAAGAATAATAACAACAGTTATAGCGATAATAATAATAGTAACAAGAATAATAATAACAGTTATAGCGATAATAATAATAATAATAAGGATAATAATAATAGTTATAAGGATAAATACAAGAGGAATAGGGATAATAACAATAGTAACAAGAATAATAACAACAGTTATAGCGATAATAATAATAGTTATAATGATAAAGGCAAGAGTAATACGGATAGTAACAATAGAATAAACATAATAATAACAGTTATAGCGATAATAATAATAATAATATGAATAATAATAATAGTTATAAGTATAAAGACAAGAGGAATAGGGATAATAGTAATAGTAATAAGAATAATAATAACAGTTATACCGATAATAATAATAATAATAGTAACAAGAATAATAATAACAGTTATAGCGGTAATAATAATAGTATTAAGGATAAAGGCAAGAGTAATACGGACAGTAATAATAGTAACAAGAATAATAGTAACAGTTATAGCGATAATAATAATAATAATAAGGATAATAATAATAGTTATAATTAGAAAGACAAGAGGAATAGGGGTAATAATAATAGTAACAAGAATAATAATAACAGTTATAGCGGTAATAATAATAGTATTAAGGATAAAGGCAAGAGTAATACGGACAGTAATAATAGTAACAAGAATAATAGTAACAGTTATAGCGATAATAATAATAATAATAAGGATAATAATAATAGTTATAAGGAGAAAGACAAGAGCAATAGGGATAATAATAATAGTAACAAGAATAATAATAACAGTTATAGCGATAATAATAATAGTTATAAGGATAAAGGCAAGAGTAATACGGACAGTAATAATAGTAACAAGAATAATAATAACAGTTATAGCGATAATAATAATAGTAATAAGGATAATAATAACAGTTATAGCGATAATAATAATAATAATAAGGATAATAATAATAGTTATAAGGATAAATACAAGAGGAATAGGGATAATAGTAATAGTAATAAGAATAATAATAACAGTTATAGCGATAATAATAATAATAATAAGGATAATAATAATAGTCATAAGGATAAATACAAGAGGAATAGGGATAATAACAATAGTAACAAGACTAATAACAACAGTAATAGCGATAATAATAATAGTAACAAGAATAATAATAACAGTTATAGCGATAATAATAATAATAATAAGCATAATAATAATAGTTATAAGGATAAATACAAGAGGAATAGAGATAATAGTAATAGTAATAAGAATAATAATAACAGTTATAGCGATAATAATAATAGTAACAAGAATAATAATAACAGTTATAGCGATAATAATAATAATAATAAGCATAATAATAATAGTTATAAGGATAAATACAAGAGGAATAGGGATAATAGTAATAGTAATAAGAATAATAATAACAGTTATAGCGATAATAATAATAGTTATAAGGATAAAGACAAGAGTAATAGGGATAGTATCAATAGAATAACCATAATAATAACAGTTATAGCGATAATAATAATAGTAATAATGATAATAATAATAGTTCTAAGGATAAAGACAAGGGCAATAGCGATAATAATAATAGTAATAACAATAATAATAACAGTTGTAGCGATAATAATATAGTAAAAAGGATTAATAATAATAGTTATATGGATAAAGACAAGGAATAGGGATAATAATAATAGTACAATAATATAACAACAGTTATAGCGATAAATAATAATAATAATAAGGATAATAATAATAGTTATAAGGAGAAAGACAAGAGGAATAGGGGTAATAATAATAGTAACAAGAATAATAGTATAAGTTATAGCGATAATAATAATAATAATAAGGATATAATAATAGTTATAAGGATAAATACAAGAGGAATAGGGATAATAGTTATATAGTAATAAGAATAATAATAACAGTTATAGCGGTAATAATAATAGTATTAAGAATAAAGGCAAGAGTAATACGGAGAGTAATAATAGTAACAAGAATAATAATAAGTTATAGCGATAATAATAATAGTAATAAGGATAATAATAATAGTTATAAGGATATAGACAAGAGGAATAGGGATAATAGTAATAGTAATAAGATATAATAATACAGTTATAGCGATAATAATAGTTATAAGGAGAAAGACAAGAGGAATAGGGATAATATAATAGTAACAAGAATAATAATACAGTTATAGCGATAATAATAATAGTGTTAAGGATAATAATAATAGTTATAAGGATAAGGGACAAGAGTAATAGGGATAGTAACCATAGAATAACCATAATAATAACAGTTATAGCGATAATAATAATGGTAATAAGAATAATAATAAACGTTATAGCGATAATAATAATAATAATAAGGATAATAATAAAAGTTATAAGGATAAATACAAGAGGAATAGGGATATAACAATAGTAACAAGACTTAATAACAACAGTAATAGCGATAATAATAATAGTAACAAGAATAATAATAACAGTTATAGCGATAATAATAAATAATAAGCATAATAATAATAGTTATAAGGATAAATACAAGAGGAATAGGGATAATAGTAATAGTAATAAGAATAATAATAACAGTTATAGCGATAATAATAATAGTTATAAGGATAAAGACAAGAGTAATAGGGATAGTATCAATAGAATAACCATAATAATAACAGTTATAGCGATAATAATAATAGTAATAATGATAATAATATAGTTATAAGGATAAAGACAAGGGCAATAGCGATAATAATATAGTAATTACAATAATAATAACAGTTGTAGCGATAATAATAATAGTAAAAAGGATTAATAATAATAGTTATATGGATAAAGACAAGAGGAATAGGGATAATAATAATAGTAACAATAATAATAACAACAGTTATAGCGATAATATAATATAATAAGGATAATAATAATAGTTATAAGGAGGAAGACAAAAGGAATAGGGATAATAATAATAGTAACAAGAATAATAAGAACAGTTATAGCGGTAATAATAATAGTATTAAGGATAAAGGCAAGAGTAATACGGACAGTAATAATAGTAACAAGAATAATAATAACAGTTATAGCGATAATATAATAGTAATAAGGATAATAATAATAGTTATAAGGATATAGACAAGAGGAATAGGGATAATAGTATAGTAATAAGAATAATAATAACAGTTATAGCGATAATAATATATAATTAAGGATAATAATAATAGTTATAAGGAGAAAGACAAGAGGAATAGGGATAATAATAATAGTAACAAGAATAATAATAACAGTTATACCGATAATAATAATAGTTATAAGGATAAAGACAAGAGTAATAGGGATAGTAACAATAGAATAACCATAATAATAACAGTTATGGCGATAATAATAATAGTATTAAGGATAATAATAATAGTTATAAGGATAAAGACAAGGGCAATAGCGATAATAATAATAGTAATAACAATAATAGTAACAGTTGTAGCGATAATAATAATAGTAAAAAGGATTAATAATAATAGTTATATGGATAAAGACAAGAGGAATAGGGATAATAATAATAGAAACAATAATAATAACAACAGTTATAGCGATAATAATAATAATAATAAGGATAATAGTAATAGTTATAAGGAGGAAGACAAAAGGAATAGGGATAATAATAATAGTAACAAGAATAATAAGAACAGTTATAGCGGTAATAATAATAGTATTAAGGATAAAGGCAAGAGTAATACGGACAGTAATAATAGTAACAAGAATAATAATAACAGTTATAGCGATAATAATAATAGTAATAAGGATAATAATAATAGTTATAAGTATAAAGACAAGAGGAATAGGGATAATAGTAATAGTAATAAGAATAATAATAACAGTTATAGCGATAATAATAATAATAATAAGGATAATAATAATAGTTATAATTAGAAAGACAAGAGGAATAGGGGTAATAATAATAGTAACAAGAATAATAATAACAGTTATAGCGGTAATAATAATAGTATTAAGGATAAAGGCAAGAGTAATACGGACAGTAATAATAGTAACAAGAATAATAGTAACAGTTATAGCGATAATAATAATAATAATAAGGATAATAATAATAGTTATAATTAGAAAGACAAGAGGAATAGGGGTAATAATAATAGTAACAAGAATAATAATAACAGTTATAGCGGTAATAATAATAGTATTAAGGATAAAGGCAAGAGTAATACGGACAGTAATAATAGTAACAAGAATAATAGTAACAGTTATAGCGATAATAATAATAATAATAAGGATAATAATAAAAGTTATAAGGAGGAAGACAAAAGGAATAGGGAAAATAATAATAGTAACAAGAATAATAATAACAGTTATAGCGGTAATAATAATAGTATTAAGGATAAAGGCAAGAGTAATACGGACAGTAATAATAGTAACAAGAATAATAATAACAGTTATAGCGATAATAATAATAGTAATAAGGATAATAATAACAGTTATAGCGATAATAATAATAATAATAAGGATAATAATAATAGTTATAAGGATAAATACAAGAGGAATAGGGATAATAGTAATAGTAATAAGAATAATAATAACAGTTATAGCGATAATAATAATAATAATAAGGATAATAATAATAGTTATAAGGATAAATACAAGAGGAATAGGGATAATAACAATAGTAACAAGAATAATAACAACAGTAATAGCGATAATAATAATAGTAACAAGAATAATAATAACAGTTATAGCGATAATAATAATAATAATAAGCATAATAATAATAGTTATAAGGATAAATACAAGAGGAATAGAGATAATAGTAATAGTAATAAGAATAATAATAACAGTTATAGCGATAATAATAATAGTAACAAGAATAATAATAACAGTTATAGCGATAATAATAATAATAATAAGCATAATAATAATAGTTATAAGGATAAATACAAGAGGAATAGGGATAATAGTAATAGTAATAAGAATAATAATAACAGTTATAGCGATAATAATAATAGTTATAAGGATAAAGACAAGAGTAATAGGGATAGTATCAATAGAATAACCATAATAATAACAGTTATAGCGATAATAATAATAGTAATAATGATAATAATAATAGTTCTAAGGATAAAGACAAGGGCAATAGCGATAATAATAATAGTAATAACAATAATAATAACAGTTGTAGCGATAATAATAATAGTAAAAAGGATTAATAATAATAGTTATATGGATAAAGACAAGAGGAATAGGGATAATAATAATAGTAACAATAATAATAACAACAGTTATAGCGATAATAATAATAATAATAATAAGGATAATAATAATAGTTATAAGGATAAATACAAGAGGAATAGGGATAATAGTAATAGTAATAAGAATAATAATAACAGTTATAGCGATAATAATAATAATAATAAGGATAATAATAATAGTTATATGGATAAAGACAAGAGGAATAGGGATAATAATAATAGTAACAATAATAATAACAACAGTTATAGCGATAATAATAATAATAATATGGATAATAATAATAGTTATAAGGAGAAAGACAAGAGGAATAGGGGTAATAATAATAGTAACAAGAATAATAGTATAAGTTATAGCGATAATAATAATAATAATAAGGATAATAATAATAGTTATAAGGATAAATACAAGAGGAATAGGGATAATAGTTATAGTAATAAGAATAATAATAACAGTTATAGCGGTAATAATAATAGTATTAAGAATAAAGGCAAGAGTAATACGGAGAGTAATAATAGTAACAAGAATAATAATAAGTTATAGCGATAATAATAATAGTAATAAGGATAATAATAATAGTTATAAGGATATAGACAAGAGGAATAGGGATAATAGTAATAGTAATAAGAATAATAATAACAGTTATAGCGATAATAATAATAGTTATAAGGAGAAAGACAAGAGGAATAGGGATAATAATAATAGTAACAAGAATAATAATAACAGTTATAGCGATAATAATAATAGTGTTAAGGATAATAATAATAGTTATAAGGATAAGGACAAGAGTAATAGGGATAGTAACAATAGAATAACCATAATAATAACAGTTATAGCGATAATAATAATGGTAATAAGAATAATAATAACAGTTATAGCGATAATAATAATAATAATAAGGATAATAATAAAAGTTATAAGGATAAATACAAGAGGAATAGGGATAATAACAATAGTAACAAGAATAATAACAACAGTAATAGCGATAATAATAATAGTAACAAGAATAATAATAACAGTTATAGCGATAATAATAATAATAATAAGCATAATAATAATAGTTATAAGGATAAATACAAGAGGAATAGGGATAATAGTAATAGTAATAAGAATAATAATAACAGTTATAGCGATAATAATAATAGTTATAAGGATAAAGACAAGAGTAATAGGGATAGTATCAATAGAATAACCATAATAATAACAGTTATAGCGATAATAATAATAGTAATAATGATAATAATAATAGTTATAAGGATAAAGACAAGGGCAATAGCGATAATAATAATAGTAATAACAATAATAATAACAGTTGTAGCGATAATAATAATAGTAAAAAGGATTAATAATAATAGTTATATGGATAAAGACAAGAGGAATAGGGATAATAATAATAGTAACAATAATAATAACAACAGTTATAGCGATAATAATAATAATAATAAGGATAATAATAATAGTTATAAGGAGGAAGACAAAAGGAATAGGGATAATAATAATAGTAACAAGAATAATAAGAACAGTTATAGCGGTAATAATAATAGTATTAAGGATAAAGGCAAGAGTAATACGGACAGTAATAATAGTAACAAGAATAATAATAACAGTTATAGCGATAATAATAATAGTAATAAGGATAATAATAATAGTTATAAGGATATAGACAAGAGGAATAGGGATAATAGTAATAGTAATAAGAATAATAATAACAGTTATAGCGATAATAATAATAATAATAAGGATAACAATAATAGTTATAAGGAGAAAGACAAGAGGAATAGGGATAATAATAATAGTAACAAGAATAATAATAACAGTTATACCGATAATAATAATAGTTATAAGGATAAAGACAAGAGTAATAGGGATAGTAACAATAGAATAACCATAATAATAACAGTTATGGCGATAATAATAATAGTATTAAGGATAATAATAATAGTTATAAGGATAAAGACAAGGGCAATAGCGATAATAATAATAGTAATAACAATAATAGTAACAGTTGTAGCGATAATAATAATAGTAAAAAGGATTAATAATAATAGTTATATGGATAAAGACAAGAGGAATAGGGATAATAATAATAGTAACAATAATAATATCAACAGTTATAGCGATAATAATAATAATAATAAGGATAATAGTAATAGTTATAA
The DNA here is from genome assembly GCA_945859555.1 of Megachile ligniseca. NCBI lineage: Eukaryota > Metazoa > Arthropoda > Insecta > Hymenoptera > Megachilidae > Megachile > Megachile ligniseca. Next base: position 133,314 of record CAMAOC010000119.1, on the reverse strand, counting down.
GGAGGAAGACAAAAGGAATAGGGATAATAATAATAGTAACAAGAATAATAAGAACAGTTATAGCGGTAATAATAATAGTATTAAGGATAAAGGCAAGAGTAATACGGACAGTAATAATAGTAACAAGAATAATAATAACAGTTATAGCGATAATAATATAGTAATAAGGATAATAATAATAGTTATAAGGATATAGACAAGAGGAATAGGGATAATAGTAATAGTAATAAGAATAATAATAACAGTTATAGCGATAATAATAATAATAATAATAGGATAATAATAATAGTTATAAGGAGAAAGACAAGAGGAATAGGGATAATAATAATAGTAACAAGAATAATAATAACAGTTATACCGATAATATAATAGTTATAAGGATAAAGACAAGAGTAATAGGGATAGTAACAATAGAATAACCATAATAATAACAGTTATGGCGATAATAATAATAGTATTAAGGATAATAATAATAGTTATAAGGATAAAGACAAGGGCAATAGCGATAATAATAATAGTAATAACAATAATAGTAACAGTTGTAGCGATAATAATAATAGTAAAAAGGATAATAATAATAGGTATACAGGAGAAAGACAAGAGGAATAGGGATAATAACAATAGTAACAAGAATAATAACAACAGTTATAGCGATAATAATAATAGTAATAACAATAATAATAACAGTTGTAGCGATAATAATAATAGTAAAAAGGATTAATAATAATAGTTATATGGATAAAGACAAGAGGAATAGGGATAATAATAGTAGTAACAATAATAATAACAACAGTTATAGCGATAATAATAATAATAATAAGGATAATAATAATAGTTATAAGGAGGAAGACAAAAGGAATAGGGAAAATAATAATAGTAACAAGAATAATAATAACAGTTATAGCGGTAATAATAATTGTATTAAGGATAAAGGCAAGAGTAATACGGACAGTAATAATAGTAACAAGAATAATAATAACAGTTATAGCGATTAATAATAATAGTAATAAGGATAATAATAATAGTTATAAGGATATAGACAAGAGGAATAGGGATAATAGTAATAGTAATAAGAATAATAATAACAGTTATAGCGATAATAATAATAATAATAAGGATAATAATAATAGTTATAAGGAGAAAGACAAGAGGAATAGGGATAATAATAATAGTAACAAGAATAATAATAACAGTTATACCGATAATAATAATAGTTATAAGGATAAAGACAAGAGTAATAGGGATAGTAACCAATAGAATAACCATAATAATAACAGTTATGGCGATAATAATAATAGTATTAAGGATAATAATAATAGTTATAAGGATAAAGACAAGGGCAATAGCGATAATAATAATAGTTATAACAATAATAGTAACAGTTGTAGCGATAATAATAATAGTAAAAAGGATTTATAATAATAGTTATATGGATAAAGACAAGAGTAATACGGATAGTAACAATAGTAATAAGAATAACAATAACAGTTATAGCGATAATAACAATAGTAACAAGAATAATAATAACAGTTATAGCGATAATAATAATAATAATATGGATAATAATAATAGTTATAAGGAGAAAGACAAGAGGAATAGGGGTAATAATAATAGTAACAGAATAATAGTAACAGTTATAGCTATAATAATAATAATAATAAGGATAATAATAATAGTTATAAGGATAAATACAAGAGGAATAGGGATAATAGTTATAGTAATAAGAATAATAATAACAGTTATAGCGGTAATAATAATAGTATTAAGAATAAAGGCAAGAGTAATACGGAGAGTAATAATAGTAACAAGAATAATAATAAGTTATAGCGATAATATTAATAGTATAAGGATAATAATAATAGTTATAAGGATATAGACAAGAGGAATAGGGATAATAGTAAGAGTAATAAGAATAATAATAACAGTTATAGCGATAATAATAATAATAATAAGGATAATAATATAGGTATAAGGAGAAAGACAAGAGGAATAGGGATAATAACAATAGTAACAGAATAATAACAACAGTTATAGCGATAATAATAATAGTAACAAGAATAATAATAACAGTTATAGCGATAATAATAATAATAATAAGGATAATAATAATAGTTATAATTAGAAAGACAAGAGGAATAGGGGTAATAATAATAGTAACAAGAATAATAATAACAGTTATAGCGGTAATAATAATAGTATTAAGGATAAAGGCAAGAGTAATACGGACAGTAATAATAGTAACAAGAATAATAGTAACAGTTATAGCGATAATAATAATAATAATAAGGATAATAATAAAAGTTATAAGGAGGAAGACAAAAGGAATAGGGAAAATAATAATAGTAACAAGAATAATAATAACCAGTTATAGCGGTAATAATAATAGTATTAAGGATAAAGGCAAGAGTAATACGGACAGTAATAATAGTAACAAGAATAATAATACAGTTATAGCCGATAATAATAGTAAAGGATAATAATACCAGTTATAGCGATAATAATAATAATAATAAGATAATAATAATAGTTATAAGGATAAATACAAGAGGAATAGGGATAATAGTAATAGTAATAAGAATAATAATACCAGTTATAGCGATAATAATAATAATAATAAGGATAATAATAATAGTTATAAGGATAAATACAGAGGAATAGGGATAATAACAATAGTAACAAGAATAATAACAACAGTAATAGCGATAATAATAATAGTAACAAGAATAATAATCACAGTTATAGCGATAATAATAATAATAATAAGCATAATAATAATAGTTATAAGGATAATACAAGAGGAATAGAGATAATAGTAATAGTAATAAGAATAATAATAACAGTTATAGCGATAATATAATAGTAACAAGAATAATAATAACAGTTATAGCGATATAATAATAATAATAAGCATAATAATAATAGTTATAAGGATAAATACAAGAGGAATAGGGATAATAGTAATAGTAATAAGAATAATAATAACAGTTATAGCGATAATAATAATAGTTATAAGGATAAAGACAAGAGTAATAGGGATAGTATCAATAGAATAACCATAATAATAACAGTTATAGCGATAATAATAATAGTAATAATGATAATAATAATAGTTCTAAGGATAAAGACAAGGGCAATAGCGATAATAATAATAGTAATAACAATAATAATAACAGTTGTAGCGATAATAATAATAGTAAAAAGGATTAATAATAATAGTTATATGGATAAAGACAAGAGGAATAGGGATAATAATAATAGTAACAATAATAATAACAACAGTTATAGCGATAATAATAATAATAATAATAAGGATAATAATAATAGTTATAAGGATAAATACAAGAGGAATAGGGATAATAGTAATAGTAATAAGAATAATAATAACAGTTATAGCGATAATAATAATAATAATAAGGATAATAATAATAGTTATATGGATAAAGACAAGAGGAATAGGGATAATAATAATAGTAACAATAATAATAACAACAGTTATAGCGATAATAATAATAATATGGATAATAATAATAGTTATAAGGAGAAAGACAAGAGGAATAGGGGTAATAATAATAGTAACCAGAATAATAGTATAAGTTATAGCGATAATAATAATAATAATAAGGATAATAATATAGTTTATAAGGATAAATACAAGAGGATAGGGATAATAGTTATAGTAATAAGAATAATAATAACAGTTATAGCGGTAATAATAATAGTATTAAGAATAAAGGCAAGAGTAATACGGAGAGTAATAATAGTAACAAGAATAATAATAAGTTATAGCGATAATAATAATAGTAATAAGGATAATAATAATAGTTATAAGGATATAGACAAGAGGAATAGGGATAATAGTAATAGTAATAAGAATAATAATAACAGTTATAGCGATAATAATAATAGTTATAAGGAGAAAGACAAGAGGAATAGGGATAATAATAATAGTAACAAGAATAATAATAACCAGTTATAGCGATATAATAATAGTGTAAGGATAATAATAATAGTTATAAGGATAAGGACAAGAGTAATAGGGATAGTAACAATAGAATAACCATAATAATAACAGTTATAGCGATAATAATAATGGTAATAAGAATAATAATAACAGTTATAGCGATAATAATAATAATAATAAGGATAATAATAAAGTTATAAGGATAAATACAAGAGGAATAGGGATAATAACAATAGTAACAAGAATAATAACAACAGTAATAGCGATAATAATAATAGTAACAAGAATAATAATAACAGTTATAGCGATAATAATAATAATAATAAGCATAATAATAATAGTTATACGGATAAATACAAGAGGAATAGGGATAATAGTAATAGTAATAAGAATAATAATAACAGTTATAGCGATAATAATAATAGTTATAAGGATAAAGACAAGAGTAATAGGGATAGTATCAATAGAATAACCATAATAATAACAGTTATAGCGATAATAATAATAGTAATAATGATAATAATAATAGTTATAAGGATAAAGACAAGGGCAATAGCGATAATAATAATAGTAATAACAATAATAATAACAGTTGTAGCGATAATAATAATATTAAAAAGGATTAATAATAATAGTTATATGGATAAAGACAAGAGGAATAGGGATAATAATAATAGTAACAATAATAATAACAACAGTTATAGCGATAATAATAATAATAATAAGGATAATAATAATAGTTATAAGGAGGAAGACAAAAGGAATAGGGATAATAATAATAGTAACAAGAATAATAAGAACAGTTATAGCGGTAATAATAATAGTATTAAGGATAAAGGCAAGAGTAATACGGACAGTAATAATAGTAACAAGAATAATAATAACAGTTATAGCGATAATAATAATAGTAATAAGGATAATAATAATAGTTATAAGGATATAGACAAGAGGAATAGGGATAATAGTAATAGTAATAAGAATAATAATAACAGTTATAGCGATAATAATAATAATAATAAGGATAACAATAATAGTTATAAGGAGAAAGACAAGAGGAATTGGGATAATAATAATAGTAACAAGAATAATAATAACAGTTATACCGATAATAATAATAGTTATAAGGATAAAGACAAGAGTAATAGGGATAGTAACAATAGAATAACCATAATAATAACAGTTATGGCGATAATAATAATAGTATTAAGGATAATAATAATAGTTATAAGGATAAAGACAAGGGCAATAGCGATAATAATAATAGTAATAACAATAATAGTAACAGTTGTAGCGATAATAATAATAGTAAAAAGGATTAATAATAATAGTTATATGGATAAAGACAAGAGGAATAGGGATAATAATAATAGTAACAATAATAATATCAACAGTTATAGCGATAATAATAATAATAATAAGGATAATAGTAATAGTTATAAGGAGGAAGACAAAAGGAATAGGGATAATAATAATAGTAACAAGAATAATAAGAACAGTTATAGCGGTAATAATAATAGTATTAAGGATAAAGGCAAGAGTAATACGGACAGTAATAATAGTAACAAGAATAATAATAACAGTTATAGCGATAATAATAATAGTAATAAGGATAATAATAATAGTTATAAGGATATAGACAAGAGGAATAGGGATAATAGTAATAGTAATAAGAATAATAATAACAGTTATAGCGATAATAATAATAATAATAATAAGGATAATAATAATAGTTATAAGGAGAAAGACAAGAGGAATAGGGATAATAATAATAGTAACAAGAATAATAATAACAGTTATACCGATAATAATAATAGTTATAAGGATAAAGACAAGAGTAATAGGGATAGTAACAATAGAATAACCATAATAATAACAGTTATGGCGATAATAATAATAGTATTAAGGATAATAATAATAGTTATAAGGATAAAGACAAGGGCAATAGCGATAATAATAATAGTAATAACAATAATAGTAACAGTTGTAGCGATAATAATAATAGTAAAAAGGATAATAATATAGGTATAAGGAGAAAGACAAGAGGAATAGGGATAATAACAATAGTAACAAGAATAATAACAACAGTTATAGCGATAATAATAATAGTAATAACAATAATAATAACAGTTGTAGCGATAATAATATAGTAAAAAGGATTAATAATAATAGTTATATGGATAAAGACAAGAGGAATAGGGATAATAATAGTAGTAACAATAATAATAACAACAGTTATAGCGATAATAATAATAATAATAAGGATAATAATAATAGTTATAAGGAGGAAGTCAAAAGGAATAGGGAAAATAATAATAGTAACAAGAATAATAATAACAGTTATAGCGGTAATAATAATTGTATTAAGGATAAAGGCAAGAGTAATACGGACAGTAATAATAGTAACAAGAATAATAATAACAGTTATAGCGATAATAATAATAGTAATAAGGATAATAATAATAGTTATAAGGATATAGACAAGAGGAATAGGGATAATAGTAATAGTAATAAGAATAATAATAACAGTTATAGCGATAATAATAATAATAATAATAAGGATAATAATAATAGTTATAAGGAGAAAGACAAGAGGAATAGGGATAATAATAATAGTAACAAGAATAATAATAACAGTTATACCGATAATAATAATAGTTATAAGGATAAAGACAAGAGTAATAGGGATAGTAACAATAGAATAACCCATAATAATACACAGTTATGGCGATAATAATAATAGTATTAAGGATAATAATAACAGTTATAAGGATAAAGGACAAGGCAATAGCGATAATAATAATAGTAATAACAATAATAGTAACAGTTGTAGCGATAATAATAATAGTAAAAAGGATTTATAATAATAGTTATATGGATAAGACAAGAGTAATACGGATAGTAACAATAGTAATAAGAATAACAATAACAGTTATAGCGATAATAACAATAGTAACAAGAATAATAATAACAGTTATAGCGATAATAATATAATAATAATATAGGATAATAATAATAGTTATAAGGAGAAAGACAAGAGGAATAGGGGGTAATAATAATAGTAACAAGAATAATAGTAACAGTTATAGCTATAATAATAATAATAAAAGGATAATAATAATAGTTATAAGGATAAATACAAGAGGAATAGGGATAATAGTTATAGTAATAAGAATAATAATAACAGTTATAGCGGTAATAATATAGGTATTAAGAATAAAGGCAAGAGTATACGGAGAGTAATAATAGTAACAAGAATAATAATAAGTTATAGCGATAATAATAATAGTAATAAGGATAATAATAATAGTTATAAGGATATAGACAAGAGGAATAGGGATAATAGTAATAGTAATAAGAATAATAATAACAGTTATAGCGATAATAATAATAATAATAAGGATAATAATAATAGGTATAAGGAGAAAGACAAGAGGAATAGGGATAATAACAATAGTAACAAGAATAATAACAACAGTTATAGCGATAATAATAATAGTAACAAGAATAATAATAACAGTTATAGCGATAATAATAATAATAATAAGGATAATAATAATAGTTATAAGGATAAATACAAGAGGAATAGGGATAATAACAATAGTAACAAGAATAATAACAACAGTTATAGCGATAATAATAATAGTTATAATGATAAAGGCAAGAGTAATACGGATAGTAACAATAGAATAAACATAATAATAACAGTTATAGCGATAATAATAATAATAATATGAATAATAATAATAGTTATAAGTATAAAGACAAGAGGAATAGGGATAATAGTAATAGTAATAAGAATAATAATAACAGTTATAGCGATAATAATAATAAAAATAAGGATAATAATAATAGTTATAATTAGAAAGACAAGAGGAATAGGGGTAATAATAATAGTAACAAGAATAATAATAACAGTTATAGCGGTAATAATAATAGTATTAAGGATAAAGGCAAGAGTAATACGGACAGTAATAATAGTAACAAGAATAATAGTAACAGTTATAGCGATAATAATAATAATAATAAGGATAATAATAATAGTTATAATTAGAAAGACAAGAGGAATAGGGGTAATAATAATAGTAACAAGAATAATAATAACAGTTATAGCGGTAATAATAATAGTATTAAGGATAAAGGCAAGAGTAATACGGACAGTAATAATAGTAACAAGAATAATAGTAACAGTTATAGCGATAATAATAATAATAATAAGGATAATAATAAAAGTTATAAGGAGGAAGACAAAAGGAATAGGGAAAATAATAATAGTAACAAGAATAATAATAACAGTTATAGCGGTAATAATAATAGTATTAAGGATAAAGGCAAGAGTAATACGGACAGTAATAATAGTAACAAGAATAATAATAACAGTTATAGCGATAATAATAATAGTAATAAGGATAATAATAACAGTTATAGCGATAATAATAATAATAATAAGGATAATAATAATAGTTATAAGGATAAATACAAGAGGAATAGGGATAATAGTAATAGTAATAAGAATAATAATAACAGTTATAGCGATAATAATAATAATAATAAGGATAATAATAATAGTTATAAGGATAAATACAAGAGGAATAGCGATAATAATAATAGTAATAACAATAATAATAACAGTTGTAGCGATAATAATAATAGTAAAAAGGATTAATAATAATAGTTATATGGATAAAGACAAGAGGAATAGGGATAATAATAATAGTAACAATAATAATAACAACAGTTATAGCGATAATAATAATAATAATAATAAGGATAATAATAATAGTTATAAGGATAAATACAAGAGGAATAGGGATAATAGTAATAGTAATAAGAATAATAATAACAGTTATAGCGATAATAATAATAATAATAAGGATAATAATAAAAGTTATATGGATAAAGACAAGAGGAATAGGGATAATAATAATAGTAACAATAATAATAACAACAGTTAGAGCGATAATAATAATAATAATATGGATAATAATAATAGTTATAAGGAGAAAGACAAGAGGAATAGGGGTAATAATAATAGTAACAAGAATAATAGTATAAGTTATAGCGATAATAATAATAATAATAAGGATAATAATAATAGTTATAAGGATAAATACAAGAGGAATAGGGATAATAGTTATAGTAATAAGAATAATAATAACAGTTATAGCGGTAATAATAATAGCATTAAGAATAAAGGCAAGAGTAATACGGAGAGTAATAATAGTAACAAGAATAATAATAAGTTATAGCGATAATAATAATAGTAATAAGGATAATAATAAAAGTTATAAGGATAAATACAAGAGGAATAGGGATAATAACAATAGCAACAAGAATAATAACAACAGTAATAGCGATAATAATAATAGTAACAAGAATAATAATAACAGTTATAGCGATAATAATAATAATAATAAGCATAATAATAATAGTTATAAGGATAAATACAAGAGGAATAGGGATAATAGTAATAGTAATAAGAATAATAATAACAGTTATAGCGATAATAATAATAGTTATAAGGATAAAGACAAGAGTAATAGGGATAGTATCAATAGAATAACCATAATAATAACAGTTATAGCGATAATAATAATAGTAATAATGATAATAATAATAGTTATAAGGATAAAGACAAGGGCAATAGCGATAATAATAATAGTAATAACAATAATAATAACAGTTGTAGCGATAATAATAATAGTAAAAAGGATTAATAATAATAGTTATATGGATAAAGACAAGAGGAATAGGGATAATAATAATAGTAACAATAATAATAACAACAGTTATAGCGATAATAATAACAATAATAAGGATAATAATAATAGTTATAAGGAGGAAGACAAAAGGAATAGGGATAATAATAATAGTAACAAGAATAATAAGAACAGTTATAGCGGTAATAATAATAGTATTAAGGATAAGGCAAGAGTAATACGGACAGTAATAATAGTAACAAGAATAATAATAACAGTTATAGCGATAATAATAATAGTAATAAGGATAATAATAATAGTTATAAGGATATAGACAAGAGGAATAGGGATAATAGTAATAGTAATAAGAATAATAATAACAGTTATAGCGATAATAATAATAATAATAAGGATAATAATAATAGTTATAAGGAGAAAGACAAGAGGAATAGGGATAATAATAATAGTAACAAGAATAATAATAACAGTTATACCGATAATAATAATAGTTATAAGGATAAAGACAAGAGTAATAGGGATAGTAACAATAGAATAACCATAATAATAACAGTTATGGCGATAATAATAATAGTATTAAGGATAATAATAATAGTTATAAGGATAAAGACAAGGGCAATAGCGATAATAATAATAGTAATAACAATAATAGTAACAGTTGTAGCGATAATAATAATAGTAAAAAGGATTAATAATAATAGTTATATGGATAAAGACAAGAGGAATAGGGATAATAATAATAGTAACAATAATAATAACAACAGTTATAGCGATAATAATAATAATAATAAGGATAATAGTAATAGTTATAAGGAGGAAGACAAAAGGAATAGGGATAATAATAATAGTAACAAGAATAATAAGAACAGTTATAGCGGTAATAATAATAGTATTAAGGATAAAGGCAAGAGTAATACGGACAGTAATAATAGTAACAAGAATAATAATAACAGTTATAGCGATAATAATAATAGTAATAAGGATAATAATAATAGTTATAAGGATATAGACAAGAGGAATAGGGATAATAGTAATAGTAATAAGAATAATAATAACAGTTATAGCGATAATAATAATAATAATAATAAGGATAATAATAATAGTTATAAGGAGAAAGACAAGAGGAATAGGGATAATAATAATAGTAACAAGAATAATAATAACAGTTATACCGATAATAATAATAGTTATAAGGATAAAGACAAGAGTAATAGGGATAGTATCAATAGAATAACCATAATAATAACAGTTATAGCGATAATAATAATAGTAATAATGATAATAATAATAGTTCTAAGGATAAAGACAAGGGCAATAGCGATAATAATAATAGTAATAACAATAATAATAACAGTTGTAGCGATAATAATAATAGTAAAAAGGATTAATAATAATAGTTATATGGATAAAGACAAGAGGAATAGGGATAATAATAATAGTAACAATAATAATAACAACAGTTATAGCGATAATAATAATAATAATAATAAGGATAATAATAATAGTTATAAGGATAAATACAAGAGGAATAGGGATAATAGTAATAGTAATAAGAATAATAATAACAGTTATAGCGATAATAATAATAATAATAAGGATAATAATAATAGTTATATGGATAAAGACAAGAGGAATAGGGATAATAATAATAGTAACAATAATAATAACAACAGTTATAGCGATAATAATAATAATAATATGGATAATAATAATAGTTATAAGGAGAAAGACAAGAGGAATAGGGGTAATAATAATAGTAACAAGAATAATAGTATAAGTTATAGCGATAATAATAATAATAATAAGGATAATAATAATAGTTATAAGGATAAATACAAGAGGAATAGGGATAATAGTTATAGTAATAAGAATAATAATAACAGTTATAGCGGTAATAATAATAGTATTAAGAATAAAGGCAAGAGTAATACGGAGAGTAATAATAGTAACAAGAATAATAATAAGTTATAGCGATAATAATAATAGTAATAAGGATAATAATAATAGTTATAAGGATATAGACAAGAGGAATAGGGATAATAGTAATAGTAATAACAATAATAATAACAGTTATAGCGATAATAATAATAGTTATAAGGAGAAAGACAAGAGGAATAGGGATAATAATAATAGTAACAAGAATAATAATAACAGTTATAGCGATAATAATAATAGTGTTAAGGATAATAATAATAGTTATAAGGATAAGGACAAGAGTAATAGGGATAGTAACAATAGAATAACCATAATAATAACAGTTATAGCGATAATAATAATGGTAATAAGAATAATAATAACAGTTATAGCGATAATAATAATAATAATAATGATAATAATAAAAGTTATAAGGATAAATACAAGAGGAATAGGGATAATAACAATAGTAACAAGAATAATAACAACAGTGAAGCGATAATAATAATAGTAACAAGAATAATAATAACAGTTATAGCGATAATAATAATAATAATAAGCATAATAATAATAGTTATAAGGATAAATACAAGAGGAATAGGGATAATAGTAATAGTAATAAGAATAATAATAACAGTTATAGCGATAATAATAATAGTTATATGGATAAAGACAAGAGTAATAGGGATAGTATCAATAGAATAACCATAATAATAACAGTTATAGCGATAATAATAATAGTAATAATGATAATAATAATAGTTATAAGGATAAAGACAAGGGCAATAGCGATAATAATAATAGTAATAACAATAATAATAACAGTTGTAGCAATAATAATAATAGTAAAAAGGATTAATAATAATAGTTATATGGATAAAGACAAGAGGAATAGGGATAATAATAATAGTAACAATAATAATAACAACAGTTATAGCGATAATAATAATAATAATAAGGATAATAATAATAGTTATAAGGAGGAAGACAAAAGGAATAGGGATAATAATAATAGTAACAAGAATAATAAGAACAGTTATAGCGGTAATAATAATAGTATTAAGGATAAAGGCAAGAGTAATACGGACAGTAATAATAGTAACAAGAATAATAATAACAGTTATAGCGATAATAATAATAGTAATAAGGATAATAATAATAGTTATAAGGATATAGACAAGAGGAATAGGGATAATAGTAATAGTAATAAGAATAATAATAACAGTTATAGCGATAATAATAATAATAATAAGGATAATAATAATAGTTATAAGGAGAAAGACAAGAGGAATAGGGATAATAATAATAGTAACAAGAATAATAATAACAGTTATACCGATAATAATAATAGTTATAAGGATAAAGACAAGAGTAATAGGGATAGTAACAATAGAATAACCATAATAATAACAGTTATGGCGGTAATAATAATAGTATTAAGGATAATAATAATAGTTATAAGGATAAAGACAAGGGCAATAGCGATAATAATAATAGTAATAACAATAATAGTAACAGTTGTAGCGATAATAATAATAGTAAAAAGGATTAATAATAATAGTTATATGGATAAAGACAAGAGGAATAGGGATAATAATAATAGTAACAATAATAACAACAACAGTTATAGCGATAATAATAATAATAATAAGGATAATAGTAATAGTTATAAGGAGGAAGACAAAAGGAATAGGGATAATAATAATAGTAACAAGAATAATAAGAACAGTTATAGCGGTAATAATAATAGTATTAAGGATAAAGGCAAGAGTAATACGGACAGTAATAATAGTAACAAGAATAATAATAACAGTTATAGCGATAATAATAATAGTAATAAGGATAATAATAATAGTTATAAGGATATAGACAAGAGGAATAGGGATAATAGTAATAGTAATAAGAATAATAATAACAGTTATAGCGATAATAATAATAATAATAATAAGGATAATAATAATAGTTATAAGGAGAAAGACAAGAGGAATAGGGATAATAATAATAGTAACAAGAATAATAATAACAGTTATACCGATAATAATAATAGTTATAAGGATAAAGACAAGAGTAATAGGGATAGTAACAATAGAATAACCATAATAATAACAGTTATGGCGATAATAATAATAGTATTAAGGATAATAATAATAGTTATAAGGATAAAGACAAGGGCAATAGCGATAATAATAATAGTAATAACAATAATAATAACAGTTGTAGCGATAATAATAATAGTAAAAAGGATTAATAATAATAGTTATATGGATAAAGACAAGAGGAATAGGGATAATAATAGTAGTAACAATAATAATAACAACAGTTATAGCGATAATAATAATAATAATAAGGATAATAATAATAGTTATAAGGAGGAAGATAATAGTTATATGGATAAAGACAAGAGGAATAGGGATAATAATAGTAGTAACAATAATAATAACAACAGTTATAGCGATAATAATAATAATAATAAGGATAATAATAATAGTTATAAGGAGGAAGACAAAAGGAATAGGGAAAATAATAATAGTAACAAGAATAATAATAACAGTTATAGCGGTAATAATAATAGTATTAAGGATAAAGGCAAGAGTAATACGGACAGTAATAATAGTAACAAGAATAATAATAACAGTTATAGCGATAATAATAATAGTAATAAGGATAATAATAACAGTTATAGCGATAATAATAATAATAATAATAATAAGGATAATAATAATAGTTATAAGGATAAAGACAAGAGGAATAGGGATAATAGTAATAGTAATAAGAATAATAATAACAGTTATAGCGATAATAATAATAATAATAAGGATAATAATAATAGGTATAAGGAGAAAGACAAGAGGAATAGGGATAATAGAAATAGTAATAAGAAAAATAATAACAGTTATAGCGATAATAATAATAATAATAAGGATAATAATAATAGTTATAAGGATAAATACAAGAGGAATAGGGATAATAACAATAGTAACATGAATAATAACAACAGTAATAGCGATAATAATAATAGTAACAATAATAATAACAACAGTTATAGCGATAATAATCATAATAATAAGGATAATAATAATAATAGTTATAAGGAGGAAGACAAAAGGAATAGGGATAATAATAATAGTAACAAGAATAATAAGAACAGTTATAGCGGTAATAATAATAGTTATAAGGATAAAGACAAGAGTAATAGGGATAGTAACAATAGAATAACCATAATAATAACAGTTATGGCGATAATAATAATAGTATTAAGGATAATAATAATAGTTATAAGGATAAAGACAAGGGCAATAGCGATAATAATAATAGTAATAACAATAATAGTAACAGTTGTAGCGATAATAATAATAGTAAAAAGGATTTATAATAATAGTTATATGGATAAAGACAAGAGTAATACGGATAGTAACAATAGTAATAAGAATAACAATAACAGTTATAGCGATAATAACAATAGTAACAAGAATAATAATAACAGTTATAGCGATAATAATAATAATAATATGGATAATAATAATGGTTATAAGGAGAAAGACAAGAGGAATAGGGGTAATAATAATAGTAACAAGAATAATAGTAACAGTTATAGCGATAATAATAATAATAATAAGGATAATAATAATAGTTATAAGGATAAATACAAGAGGAATAGGGATAATAGTAATAGTAATAAGAATAATAATAACAGTTATAGCGATAATAATAATAATAATAAGGATAATAATAATAGTTATAAGGATAAATACAAGAGGAATAGGGATAATAACAATAGTAACAAGAATAATAACAACAGTAATAGCGATAATAATAATAGTAACAAGAATAATAATAACAGTTATAGCGATAATAATAATAATAATAAGCATAATAATAATAGTTATAAGGATAAATACAAGAGGAATAGAGATAATAGTAATAGTAATAAGAATAATAATAACAGTTATAGCGATAATAATAATAGTTATAAGGATAAAGACAAGAGTAATAGGGATAGTATCAATAGAATAACCATAATAATAACAGTTATAGCGATAATAATAATAGTAATAATGATAATAATAATAGTTATAAGGATAAAGACAAGGGCAATAGCGATAATAATAATAGTAATAACAATAATAATAACAGTTGTAGCGATAATAATAATAGTAAAAAGGATTAATAATAATAGTTATATGGATAAAGACAAGAGGAATAGGGATAATAATAGTAGTAACAATAATAATAACAACAGTTATAGCGATAATAATAATAATAATAAGGATAATAATAATAGTTATAAGGAGGAAGACAAAAGGAATAGGGAAAATAATAATAGTAACAAGAATAATAATAACAGTTATAGCGGTAATAATAATAGTATTAAGGATAAAGGCAAGAGTAATACGGACAGTAATAATAGTAACAAGAATAATAATAACAGTTATAGCGGTAATAATAATAGTAATAAGGATAATAATAACAGTTATAGCGATAATAATAATAATAATAATAATAAGGATAATAATAATAGTTATAAGGATAAAGACAAGAGGAATAGGGATAATAGTAATAGTAATAAGAATAATAATAACAGTTATAGCGATAATAATAATAATAATAAGGATAATAATAATAGGTATAAGGAGAAAGACAAGAGGAATAGGGATAATAACAATAGTACCAAGAATAATAACAACAGTTATAGCGATAATAATAATAGTAACAAGAATAATAATAACAGTTATAGCGATAATAATAATAATAATAAGGATAATAATAATAGTTATAAGGATAAATACAAGAGGAATAGGGATAATAGAAATAGTAATAAGAAAAATAATAACAGTTATAGCGATAATAATAATAATAATAAGGATAATAATAATAGTTATAAGGATAAATACAAGAGGAATAGGGATAATAACAATAGTAACATGAATAATAACAACAGTAATAGCGATAATAATAATAGTAACAAGAATAATAATAACAGTTATAGCGATAATAATAATAAGAATAAGCATAATAATAATAGTTATAAGGATAAATACAAGAGGAATAGGGATAATAGTAATAGTAATAAGAATAATAATAACAGTTATAGCGATAATAATAATAATAATAAGGATAATAATAATAGGTATAAGGAGAAAGACAAGAGGAATAGGGATAATAACAATAGT
Organism: Megachile ligniseca; assembly: GCA_945859555.1. NCBI lineage: Eukaryota > Metazoa > Arthropoda > Insecta > Hymenoptera > Megachilidae > Megachile > Megachile ligniseca. The sequence goes on along the minus strand of CAMAOC010000119.1, from coordinate 116,554 downwards.
AACAAGAATAATAACAACAGTTATAGCGATAATAATAATAGTAACAAGAATAATAATAACAGTTATAGCGATAATAATAATAATAATAAGGATAATAATAATAGTTATAAGGATAAATACAAGAGGAATAGGGATAATAGAAATAGTAATAAGAATAATAATAACAGTTATAGCGATAATAATAATAATAATAAGGATAATAATAATAGTTATAAGGATAAATACAAGAGGAATAGGGATAATAACAATAGTAACATGAATAATAACAACAGTTATAGCGATAATAATAATAGTAACAAGAGTAATAATAACAGTTATAGCGATAATAATAATAATAATAAGCATAATAATAATAGTTATAAGGATAAATACAAGAGGAATAGGGATAATAGTAATAGTAATAAGAATAATAATAACAGTTATAGCGATAATAATAATAGTTATAAGGATAAAGACAAGAGTAATAGGGATAGTATCAATAGAATAACCATAATAATAACAGTTATAGCGATAATAATAATAGTAATAAGGATAATAATAATAGTTATAAGGATAAAGACAAGAGGAATAGGGATAATAGTAATAGTAATAAGAATAATAACAACAGTTATAGCGATAATAATAATAATAATAAGGATAATAATAATAGTTATAATTAGAAAGACAAGAGGAATAGGGATAATAATAATAGTAACAAGAATAATAATAACAGTTATAGCGGTAATAATAATAGTATTAAGGATAAAGGCAAGAGTAATACGGACAGTAATAATAGTAACAAGAATAATAGTAACAGTTATAGCGATAATAATAATAATAAGGATAATAATACTAGTTATAAGGAGGAAGACAAAAGGAATAGGGAAAATAATAATAGTAACAAGAATAATAATAACAGTTATAGCGGTAATAATAATAGTATTAAGGATAAAGGCAAGAGTAATACGGACAGTAATAATAGTAACAAGAATAATAATAACAGTTATAGCGATAATAATAATAGTAATAAGGATAATAATAACAGTTATAGCGATAATAATAATAATAATAATAATAAGGATAATAATAATAGTTATAAGGATAAAGACAAGAGGAATAGGGATAATAGTAATAGTAATAAGAACAATAATAACAGTTATAGCGATAATAATAATAATAATAAGGATAATAATAATAGGTATAAGGAGAAAGACAAGAGGAATAGGGATAATAACAATAGTAACAAGAATAATAACAACAGTTACAGCGATAATAATAATAGTAACAAGAATAATAATAACAGTTATAGCGATAATAATAATAATAATAAGGATAATAATAATAGTTATAAGGATAAATACAAGAGGAATAGGGATAATAGTAATAGTAATAAGAATAATAATAACAGTTATAGCGATAATAATAATAATAATAAGGATAATAATAATAGTTATAAGGATAAATACAAGAGGAATAGGGATAATAACAATAGTAACAAGAATAATAACAACAGTAATAGCGATAATAATAATAGTAACAAGAATAATAATAACAGTTATAGCGATAATAATAATAATAATAAGCATAATAATAATAGTTGTAAGGATAAATACAAGAGGAATAGAGATAATAGTAATAGTAATAAGAATAATAATATCAGTTATAGCAATAATAATAATAGTTATAAGGATAAAGACAAGAGTAGTAGGGATAGTATCAATAGAATAACCATAATAATAACAGTTATAGCGATAATAATAATAGTAATAATGATAATAATAATAGTTATAAGGATAAAGACAAGGGCAATAGCGATAATAATAATAGTAATAACAATAATAATAACAGTTGTAGCGATAATAATAATAGTAAAAAGGATTAATAATAATAGTTATATGGATAAAGACAAGAGGAATAGGGATAATAATAGTAGTAACAATAATAATAACAACAGTTATAGCGATAATAATAATAATAATAAGGATAATAATAATAGTTATAAGGAGGAAGACAAAAGGAATAGGGAAAATAATAATAGTAACAAGAATAATAATAACAGTTATAGCGGTAATAATAATTGTATTAAGGATAAAGGCAAGAGTAATACGGACAGTAATAATAGTAACAAGAATAATAATAACAGTTATAGCGATAATAATAATAGTAATAAGGATAATAATAACAGTTATAGCGATAATAATAATAATAATAATAATAAGGATAATAATAATAGTTATAAGGATAAAGACAAGAGGAATAGGGATAATAGTAATAGTAATAAGAATAATAATAATAACAGTTATAGCGATAATAATAATAATAATAAGGATAATAATAATAGGTATAAGGAGAAAGACAAGAGGAATAGGGATAATAACAATAGTAACAAGAATAATAACAACAGTTATAGCGATAATAATAATAGTAACAAGAATAATAATAACAGTTATAGCGATAATAATAATAATAATAAGGATAATAATAATAGTTATAAGGATAAATACAAGAGGAATTGGGATAATAGAAATAGTAATAAGAATAATAATAACAGTTATAGCGATAATAATAATAATAATAAGGATAATAATAATAGTTATAAGGATAAATACAAGAGGAATAGGGATAATAACAATAGTAACATGAATAATAACAACAGTAATAGCGATAATAATAATAGTAACAAGAATAATAATAACAGTTATAGCGATAATAATAATAATAATAAGCATAATAATAATAGTTATAAGGATAAATACAAAAGGAATAGGGAAAATAATAATAGTAACAAGAATAATAATAACAGTTATAGCGGTAATAATAATAGTATTAAGGATAAAGGCAAGAGTAATACGGACAGTAATAATAGTAACAAGACTAATAATAACAGTTATAGCGATAATAATAATAGTAATAAGGATAATAATAATAGTTATAAGGATATAGACAAGAGGAATAGGGATAATAGTAATAGTAATAAGAATAATAATAACAGTTATAGCGATAATGATAATAATAATAAGGATAATAATAATAGTTATAAGGAGAAAGACAAGAGGAATAGGGATAATAATAATAGTAACAAGAATAATAATAACAGTTATAGCGATAATAATAATAGTGTTAAGGATAATAATAATAGTTATAAGGATAAAGACAAGAGTAATAGGGATAGTAACAATAGAATAACCATAATAATAACAGTTATGGCGATAATAATAATAGTAATATGGATAATAATAATAGTCATAAGGATAAAAACAAGGGCAATAGCGATAATAATAATAGTAATAACAATAATAATAACAGTAGTAGCGATAATAATAATAGTGAAAAGGATTTATAATAATAGTTATATGGATAAAGACAAGAGTAATACGGATAGTAACAATAGTAATAAGAATAACAATAACAGTTATAGCGATAATAACAATAGTAACAAGAATAATAATAACAATTATAGCGATAATAATAATAATAATATGGATAATAATAATAGTTATAAGGAGAAAGACAAGAGGAATAGGGGTAATAATAATAGTAACAAGAATAATAATAACAGTTATAGCGATAATAATAATAGTTATAAGGATAAAGACAAGAGTAATAGGGATAGTAACAATAGAATAACCATAATAATAACAGTTATGGCGATAATAATAATAGTAATAAGGATAATAATAATAGTTATAAGGATAAAGACAAGGGCAATAGCGATAATAATAATAGTAATAACAATAATAATAACAGTTGTAGCGATAATAATAATAGTAAAAAGGATTTATAATAATAGTTATATGGATAAAGACAAGAGTAATACGGATAGTAACAATAGTAATAAGAATAACAATAACAGTTATAGCGATAATAACAATAGTAACAAGAATAATAATAACAGTTATAGCGATAATAATAATAATAATATGGATAATAATAATAGTTATAAGGAGAAAGACAAGAGGAATAGGGGTAATAATAATAGTAACAAGAATAATAGTAGCAGCTATAGCGATAATAATAATAATAATAAGGATAATAATAATAGTTATAAGGATAAATGCAAGAGGAATAGGGATAATAGTTATAGTAATAAGAATAATAATAACAGTTATAGCGGTAATAATAATAGTATTAAGAATAAAGGCAAGAGTAATACGAAGAGTAATAATAGTAACAAGAATAATAATAAGTTATAGCGATAATAATAATAGTAATAAGGATAATAATAATAGTTATAAGGATATAGACAAGAGGAATAGGGATAATAGTAATAGTAATAAGAATAATAATAACAGTTATAGCGATAATAATAATAATAATAATGAGGATGATAATAATAGGTATAAGGAGAAAGACAAGAGGAATAGGGATAATAACAATAGTAACAAGAATAATAACAACAGTTATAGCGATAATAATAATAGTAACAAGAATAATAATAACCGTTAGAGCGATAATAATAATAATAATAAGGATAATAATAATAGTTATAAGGAGAAAGACAAGAAGAATAGGGAAAATAATAATAGCAACAAGAATAATAATAACAGTTATAGCGATAATAATAATAATAATAAGGATAATAATAATAGTTATAAGGAGAAAGACAAGAGTAATAGAGATAGTAACAATAGAATAAGCATAATAATAACAGTTATAGCGATAATAATAATAGTTATAATGATAAAGGCAAGAGTAATACAGATAGTAACAATAGAATAAACATTATAATAACAGTTATAGCGATAATAATAATAGTAATAAGGATAATAATAACAGTTATAGCGATAATAATAATAATAATAATGATAATAATAATAGTTATAAGGAGAAAGACAAGAAGAATAGGGATAATAATAATAGCAACAAGAATAATAATAACAGTTATAGCGATAATAATAATAATAATAAGGATAATAATAATAGTTATAAGGAGAAAGACAAGAGTAATAGAGATAGTAACAATAGAATAAGCATAATAATAACAGTTATAGCGATAATAATAATAGTTATAATGATAAAGGCAAGAGTAATACAGATAGTAACAATAGAATAAACATTATAATAACAGTTATAGCGATAATAATAATAGTATTAAGGATAAAGGCAAGAGTAATACGGACAGTAATAATAGTAACAAGACTAATAATAACAGTTATAGCGATAATAATAATAGTAATAAGGATAATAATAATAGTTATAAGGATATAGACAAGAGGAATAGGGATAATAGTAATAGTAATAAGAATAATAATAACAGTTATAGCGATAATAATAATAATAATAAGGATAATAATAATAGTTATAAGGAGAAAGACAAGAGGAATAGGGATAATAATAATAGTAACAAGAATAATAATAACAGTTATAGCGATAATAATAATAGTGTTAAGGATAATAATAATAGTTATAAGGATAAAGACAAGAGTAATAGGGATAGTAACAATAGAATAACCATTATAATAACAGTTATGGCGATAATAATAATAGTAATATGGATAATAATAATAGTCATAAGGATAAAAACAAGGGCAATAGCGATAATAATAATAGTAATAACAATAATAATAACAGTAGTAGCGATAATAATAATAGTAAAAAGGATTTATAATAATAGTTATATGGATAAAGACAAGAGTAATACGGATAGTAACAATAGTAACAAGAGTAACAATAACAGTTATAGCGATAATAACTATAGTAACAAGAATAATAATAACAATTATAGCGATAATAATAATAATAATAATATGGATAATAATAATAGTTATAAGGAGAAAGACAAGAGGAATAGGGGTAATAATAATAGTAACAAGAATAATAGTAACAGTTATAGCGATAACAATAATAATAATAAGGATAATAATAATAGTTATAAGGATAAATACAAGAGGAATAATGATAATAGTAATATTAATAAGAATTATAATAACAGTTGTAGCGATAATAATAATAATAATAAGGATAATAATAATAGTTATAAGGAGGAAGACAAAAGGAATAGGGATAATAATAATAGTAACAAGAATAATAAGAACAGTTATAGCGATAATAATAATAGTATTAAGGATAAAGGCAAGAGTAATACGGACAGTAATAATAGTAACAAGAATAATAATAACAGTTATAGCGATAATAATAATAGTAATAAGGATAATAATAATAGTTATAAGGATATAGACAAGAGGAATAGGGATAATAGTAATAGTAATAAGAATAATAATAACAGTTATAGCCATAATAATAATAATAATAAGGATAATAATAATAGTTATAAGGAGAAAGACAAGAGGAATAGGGATAATAATAATAGTAACAAGAATAATAATAACAGTTATAGCGGTAATAATAATAGTATTAAGAATAAAGGCAAGAGTAATACGGAGAGTAAGAATAGTAACAAGAATAATAATAACAGTTATAGCGATAATAATAATAGTAATAAGGATAATAATAATAGTTATAAGGATAAAGACAAGAGGAATAGGGATAATAGTAATAGTAATAAGAATAATAATAACAGTTATGGCGATAATAATAATAATAATAATAAGGATAATAATAATAGGTATAAGGAGAAAGACAAGAGGAATGGGGATAATAACAATAGTAACAAGAATAATAACAACAGTTATAGCGATAATAATAATAGTAACAAGAATAATAATAACAGTTATAGCGATAATAATAATAATAATAAGGATAATAATAATAGTTATAAGGAGAAAGACAAGAAGAATAGGGATAATAATAATAGCAACAACAATAATAATAACAGTTATAGCGATAATAATAATAATAAGGATAATAATAATAGTTATAAGGAGAAAGACAAGAGCAACAGAGATAGTAACAATAGAATAAGCATAATAATAACAGTTATAGCGATAATAATAATAGTTATAATGATGAAGGCAAAAGTAATACAGAGAGTAACAATAGAATAAACATTATAATAACAGTTATAGCGATAATAATAATAGTAATAAGGATAATAATAACAGTTATAGCGATAATAATAATAATAATAGTTATAAGGATAAAGACAAGAGGAATATGGATAATAGTAATAGTAATAAGAATAATAATAACAGTTATAGCGATAATAATAATAATAATAAGGATAATAATAATAGGTATAAGGAGAAAGACAAGAGGAATAGGGATAATAATAATAGTAACAAGAATAATACTAACAGTTATAGCGATAATAATAATAGTATTAAGGATAAAGACAAGAGTAATACGGACAGTAATAATGGTAACAAGAATAATAATAACAGTTATAGCGATAATAATAACAGTTATAATGATAAAGGCAAGAGTAATACGGATAGTAAGAATAGAATAAACATAATAATAACAGTTGTAGCGATAATAATAATAGTATTAAGGATAATAATAACAGTTATAGCGATAATAATAATAATAAGGATAATAATAATAGTTATAAGGAGAAAGACAAGAGGAATAGGGATAATAATAATAGTAACAAGAATAATAATAACAGTTATAGCGATAATAATAATAATAATAAGGATAATAATAATAGTTATAAGGATAAAGACAAGGGCAATAGCGATAATAATAATAGTAATAACAATAATAATAACAGTTGTAGCGATAATAATAATAGTAAAAAGGATTAATAATAATAGTTATATGGATAAAGACAAGAGTAATACGGATAGTAACAATAGTAATAAGAATAATAATAACAGTTATAGCGATAATAATAATAGTAACAAGAATAATATTAACAGTTATAGCGATAATAATAATAATAATAAGCATAATAATAATAGTTATAAGGATAAATACAAGAGGAATAGGGATAATAGTAATAGTAATAAGAATAATAATAACAGTTATAGCGATAATAATAATAGTTATAAGGATAAAGACAAGAGTAATAGGGATAGTATCAATAGAATAACCATAATAATAACAGTTATAGCGATAATAATAATAGTAATAAGGATAATAATAATAGTTATAAGGATAAAGACAAGAGGAATAGGGATAATAGTAATAGTAATAAGAATAATAACAACAGTTATAGCGATAATAATAATAATAATAAGGATAATAATAATAGTTATAATTAGAAAGACAAGAGGAATAGGGATAATAATAATAGTAACAAGAATAATAATAACAGTTATAGCGGTAATAATAATAGTATTAAGGATAAAGGCAAGAGTAATACGGACAGTAATAATAGTAACAAGAATAATAGTAACAGTTATAGCGATAATAATAATAATAAGGATAATAATACTAGTTATAAGGAGGAAGACAAAAGGAATAGGGAAAATAATAATAGTAACAAGAATAATAATAACAGTTATAGCGGTAATAATAATAGTATTAAGGATAAAGGCAAGAGTAATACGGACAGTAATAATAGTAACAAGAATAATAATAACAGTTATAGCGATAATAATAATAGTAATAAGGATAATAATAACAGTTATAGCGATAATAATAATAATAATAATAATAAGGATAATAATAATAGTTATAAGGATAAAGACAAGAGGAATAGGGATAATAGTAATAGTAATAAGAACAATAATAACAGTTATAGCGATAATAATAATAATAATAAGGATAATAATAATAGGTATAAGGAGAAAGACAAGAGGAATAGGGATAATAACAATAGTAACAAGAATAATAACAACAGTTACAGCGATAATAATAATAGTAACAAGAATAATAATAACAGTTATAGCGATAATAATAATAATAATAAGGATAATAATAATAGTTATAAGGATAAATACAAGAGGAATAGGGATAATAGTAATAGTAATAAGAATAATAATAACAGTTATAGCGATAATAATAATAATAATAAGGATAATAATAATAGTTATAAGGATAAATACAAGAGGAATAGGGATAATAACAATAGTAACAAGAATAATAACAACAGTAATAGCGATAATAATAATAGTAACAAGAATAATAATAACAGTTATAGCGATAATAATAATAATAATAAGCATAATAATAATAGTTGTAAGGATAAATACAAGAGGAATAGAGATAATAGTAATAGTAATAAGAATAATAATATCAGTTATAGCAATAATAATAATAGTTATAAGGATAAAGACAAGAGTAGTAGGGATAGTATCAATAGAATAACCATAATAATAACAGTTATAGCGATAATAATAATAGTAATAATGATAATAATAATAGTTATAAGGATAAAGACAAGGGCAATAGCGATAATAATAATAGTAATAACAATAATAATAACAGTTGTAGCGATAATAATAATAGTAAAAAGGATTAATAATAATAGTTATATGGATAAAGACAAGAGGAATAGGGATAATAATAGTAGTAACAATAATAATAACAACAGTTATAGCGATAATAATAATAATAATAAGGATAATAATAATAGTTATAAGGAGGAAGACAAAAGGAATAGGGAAAATAATAATAGTAACAAGAATAATAATAACAGTTATAGCGGTAATAATAATTGTATTAAGGATAAAGGCAAGAGTAATACGGACAGTAATAATAGTAACAAGAATAATAATAACAGTTATAGCGATAATAATAATAGTAATAAGGATAATAATAACAGTTATAGCGATAATAATAATAATAATAATAATAAGGATAATAATAATAGTTATAAGGATAAAGACAAGAGGAATAGGGATAATAGTAATAGTAATAAGAATAATAATAATAACAGTTATAGCGATAATAATAATAATAATAAGGATAATAATAATAGGTATAAGGAGAAAGACAAGAGGAATAGGGATAATAACAATAGTAACAAGAATAATAACAACAGTTATAGCGATAATAATAATAGTAACAAGAATAATAATAACAGTTATAGCGATAATAATAATAATAATAAGGATAATAATAATAGTTATAAGGATAAATACAAGAGGAATTGGGATAATAGAAATAGTAATAAGAATAATAATAACAGTTATAGCGATAATAATAATAATAATAAGGATAATAATAATAGTTATAAGGATAAATACAAGAGGAATAGGGATAATAACAATAGTAACATGAATAATAACAACAGTAATAGCGATAATAATAATAGTAACAAGAATAATAATAACAGTTATAGCGATAATAATAATAATAATAAGCATAATAATAATAGTTATAAGGATAAATACAAAAGGAATAGGGAAAATAATAATAGTAACAAGAATAATAATAACAGTTATAGCGGTAATAATAATAGTATTAAGGATAAAGGCAAGAGTAATACGGACAGTAATAATAGTAACAAGACTAATAATAACAGTTATAGCGATAATAATAATAGTAATAAGGATAATAATAATAGTTATAAGGATATAGACAAGAGGAATAGGGATAATAGTAATAGTAATAAGAATAATAATAACAGTTATAGCGATAATGATAATAATAATAAGGATAATAATAATAGTTATAAGGAGAAAGACAAGAGGAATAGGGATAATAATAATAGTAACAAGAATAATAATAACAGTTATAGCGATAATAATAATAGTGTTAAGGATAATAATAATAGTTATAAGGATAAAGACAAGAGTAATAGGGATAGTAACAATAGAATAACCATAATAATAACAGTTATGGCGATAATAATAATAGTAATATGGATAATAATAATAGTCATAAGGATAAAAACAAGGGCAATAGCGATAATAATAATAGTAATAACAATAATAATAACAGTAGTAGCGATAATAATAATAGTAAAAAGGATTTATAATAATAGTTATATGGATAAAGACAAGAGTAATACGGATAGTAACAATAGTAATAAGAATAACAATAACAGTTATAGCGATAATAACAATAGTAACAAGAATAATAATAACAATTATAGCGATAATAATAATAATAATATGGATAATAATAATAGTTATAAGGAGAAAGACAAGAGGAATAGGGGTAATAATAATAGTAACAAGAATAATAATAACAGTTATAGCGATAATAATAATAGTTATAAGGATAAAGACAAGAGTAATAGGGATAGTAACAATAGAATAACCATAATAATAACAGTTATGGCGATAATAATAATAGTAATAAGGATAATAATAATAGTTATAAGGATAAAGACAAGGGCAATAGCGATAATAATAATAGTAATAACAATAATAATAACAGTTGTAGCGATAATAATAATAGTAAAAAGGATTTATAATAATAGTTATATGGATAAAGACAAGAGTAATACGGATAGTAACAATAGTAATAAGAATAACAATAACAGTTATAGCGATAATAACAATAGTAACAAGAATAATAATAACAGTTATAGCGATAATAATAATAATAATATGGATAATAATAATAGTTATAAGGAGAAAGACAAGAGGAATAGGGGTAATAATAATAGTAACAAGAATAATAGTAGCAGCTATAGCGATAATAATAATAATAATAAGGATAATAATAATAGTTATAAGGATAAATGCAAGAGGAATAGGGATAATAGTTATAGTAATAAGAATAATAATAACAGTTATAGCGGTAATAATAATAGTATTAAGAATAAAGGCAAGAGTAATACGAAGAGTAATAATAGTAACAAGAATAATAATAAGTTATAGCGATAATAATAATAGTAATAAGGATAATAATAATAGTTATAAGGATATAGACAAGAGGAATAGGGATAATAGTAATAGTAATAAGAATAATAATAACAGTTATAGCGATAATAATAATAATAATAATGAGGATGATAATAATAGGTATAAGGAGAAAGACAAGAGGAATAGGGATAATAACAATAGTAACAAGAATAATAACAACAGTTATAGCGATAATAATAATAGTAACAAGAATAATAATAACCGTTAGAGCGATAATAATAATAATAATAAGGATAATAATAATAGTTATAAGGAGAAAGACAAGAAGAATAGGGAAAATAATAATAGCAACAAGAATAATAATAACAGTTATAGCGATAATAATAATAATAATAAGGATAATAATAATAGTTATAAGGAGAAAGACAAGAGTAATAGAGATAGTAACAATAGAATAAGCATAATAATAACAGTTATAGCGATAATAATAATAGTATTAAGGATAAAGGCAAGAGTAATACGGACAGTAATAATAGTAACAAGACTAATAATAACAGTTATAGCGATAATAATAATAGTAATAAGGATAATAATAATAGTTATAAGGATATAGACAAGAGGAATAGGGATAATAGTAATAGTAATAAGAATAATAATAACAGTTATAGCGATAATAATAATAATAATAAGGATAATAATAATAGTTATAAGGAGAAAGACAAGAGGAATAGGGATAATAATAATAGTAACAAGAATAATAATAACAGTTATAGCGATAATAATAATAGTGTTAAGGATAATAATAATAGTTATAAGGATAAAGACAAGAGTAATAGGGATAGTAACAATAGAATAACCATTATAATAACAGTTATGGCGATAATAATAATAGTAATATGGATAATAATAATAGTCATAAGGATAAAAACAAGGGCAATAGCGATAATAATAATAGTAATAACAATAATAATAACAGTTGTAGCGATAATAATAATAGTAAAAAGGATTAATAATAATAGTTATATGGATAAAGACAAGAGTAATACGGATAGTAACAATAGTAATAAGAATAATAATAACAGTTATAGCGATAATAATAATAGTAACAAGAATAATATTAACAGTTATAGCGATAATAATAATAATAATAATGATAATAATAATAGTTATAAGGAGAAAGACAAGAAGAATAGGGATAATAATAATAGCAACAAGAATAATAATAACAGTTATAGCGATAATAATAATAATAATAAGGATAATAATAATAGTTATAAGGAGAAAGACAAGAGTAATAGAGATAGTAACAATAGAATAAGCATAATAATAACAGTTATAGCGATAATAATAATAGTTATAATGATAAAGGCAAGAGTAATACAGATAGTAACAATAGAATAAACATTATAATAACAGTTATAGCGATAATAATAATAGTATTAAGGATAAAGGCAAGAGTAATACGGACAGTAATAATAGTAACAAGACTAATAATAACAGTTATAGCGATAATAATAATAGTAATAAGGATAATAATAATAGTTATAAGGATATAGACAAGAGGAATAGGGATAATAGTAATAGTAATAAGAATAATAATAACAGTTATAGCGATAATAATAATAATAATAAGGATAATAATAATAGTTATAAGGAGAAAGACAAGAGGAATAGGGATAATAATAATAGTAACAAGAATAATAATAACAGTTATAGCGATAATAATAATAGTGTTAAGGATAATAATAATAGTTATAAGGATAAAGACAAGAGTAATAGGGATAGTAACAATAGAATAACCATTATAATAACAGTTATGGCGATAATAATAATAGTAATATGGATAATAATAATAGTCATAAGGATAAAAACAAGGGCAATAGCGATAATAATAATAGTAATAACAATAATAATAACAGTAGTAGCGATAATAATAATAGTAAAAAGGATTTATAATAATAGTTATATGGATAAAGACAAGAGTAATACGGATAGTAACAATAGTAACAAGAGTAACAATAACAGTTATAGCGATAATAACTATAGTAACAAGAATAATAATAACAATTATAGCGATAATAATAATAATAATAATATGGATAATAATAATAGTTATAAGGAGAAAGACAAGAGGAATAGGGGTAATAATAATAGTAACAAGAATAATAGTAACAGTTATAGCGATAACAATAATAATAATAAGGATAATAATAATAGTTATAAGGATAAATACAAGAGGAATAATGATAATAGTAATATTAATAAGAATTATAATAACAGTTGTAGCGATAATAATAATAATAATAAGGATAATAATAATAGTTATAAGGAGGAAGACAAAAGGAATAGGGATAATAATAATAGTAACAAGAATAATAAGAACAGTTATAGCGATAATAATAATAGTATTAAGGATAAAGGCAAGAGTAATACGGACAGTAATAATAGGTAACAAGAATAATTATAACAGTTATAGCCGATAATAATAATAGTAATAAGGATAATAATAATAGTTATAAGGATATAGACAAGAGGAATAGGGATAATAGTAATAGTATAAGAATAATAATAACAGTTATAGCCATAATAATAATAATAATAAGGATAATAATAATAGTTATAAGGAGAAAGACAAGAGGAATAGGGATAATAATAATAGTAACAAGAATAATAATAACAGTTATAGCGGTAATAATAATAGTATTAAGAATAAAGGCAAGAGTAATACGGAGAGTAAGAATAGTAACAAGAATAATAATAACAGTTATAGCGATAATAATAATAGTAATAAGGATAATAATAATAGTTATAAGGATAAAGACAAGAGGAATAGGGATAATAGTAATAGTAATAAGAATAATAATAACAGTTATGGCGATAATAATAATAATAATAATAAGGATAATAATAATAGGTATAAGGAGAAAGACAAGAGGAATGGGGATAATAACAATAGTAACAAGAATAATAACAACAGTTATAGCGATAATAATAATAGTAACAAGAATAATAATAACAGTTATAGCGATAATAATAATAATAATAAGGATAATAATAATAGTTATAAGGAGAAAGACAAGAAGAATAGGGATAATAATAATAGCAACAACAATAATAATAACAGTTATAGCGATAATAATAATAATAATAAGGATAATAATAATAGTTATAAGGAGAAAGACAAGAGCAACAGAGATAGTAACAATAGAATAAGCATAATAATAACAGTTATAGCGATAATAATAATAGTTATAATGATGAAGGCAAAAGTAATACAGAGAGTAACAATAGAATAAACATTATAATAACAGTTATAGCGATAATAATAATAGTAATAAGGATAATAATAACAGTTATAGCGATAATAATAATAATAATAGTTATAAGGATAAAGACAAGAGGAATATGGATAATAGTAATAGTAATAAGAATAATAATAACAGTTATAGCGATAATAATAATAATAATAAGGATAATAATAATAGGTATAAGGAGAAAGACAAGAGGAATAGGGATAATAATAATAGTAACAAGAATAATACTAACAGTTATAGCGATAATAATAATAGTATTAAGGATAAAGACAAGAGTAATACGGACAGTAATAATGGTAACAAGAATAATAATAACAGTTATAGCGATAATAATAACAGTTATAATGATAAAGGCAAGAGTAATACGGATAGTAAGAATAGAATAAACATAATAATAACAGTTGTAGCGATAATAATAATAGTATTAAGGATAATAATAACAGTTATAGCGATAATAATAATAATAAGGATAATAATAATAGTTATAAGGAGAAAGACAAGAGGAATAGGGATAATAATAATAGTAACAAGAATAATAATAACAGTTATAGCGATAATAATAATAATAATAAGGATAATAATAATAGTTATAAGGATAAAGACAAGGGCAATAGCGATAATAATAATAGTAATAACAATAATAATAACAGTTGTAGCGATAATAATAATAGTAAAAAGGATTAATAATAATAGTTATATGGATAAAGACAAGAGTAATACGGATAGTAACAATAGTAATAAGAATAATAATAACAGTTATAGCGATAATAATAATAGTAACAAGAATAATATTAACAGTTATAGCGATAATAATAATAATAATAAGGATAATAGTAATAGTTATAAGGAGAAAGACAAGAGGAATAGGGATAATAATAATAGTAACAAGAATAATAGTAACAGTTATAGCGATAATAATAATAATAATAAGGATAATAATAATAGTTATAAGGAGAAAGACAAGAGGAATAGGGATAATAATAATAGTAACAATAATAATAACAACAGTTATAGCGATAATAATAATAATAATAAGGAGAAAGACAAGAGGAACAGGGATAATAATAATAGTAACAATAATAATAACAACAGTTATAGCGATAATAATAATAATAATAAGGATAATAATAATAGTTATAAGGAGGAAGACAAAAGGAATAGGGATAATAATAATAGTAACAAGAATAATAATAACAGTTATAGCGGTAATAATAATAGTATTAAGGATAAAGGCAAGAGTAATACGGACAGTAATAATAGTAACAAGAATAATAATAACAGTTATAGCGATAATAATAATAGTAATAAGGATAATAATAACAGTTATAGCGATAATAATAATAATAATAATAATAAGGATAATAATAATAGTTATAAGGATAAAGACAAGAGGAATAGGGATAATAGTAATAGTAATAAGAATAATAATAACAGTTATAGCGATAATAATAATAATAATAAGGATAATAATAATAGGTATAAGGAGAAAGACAAGAGGAACAGGGATAATACCAATAGTAACAAGAATAATAACAACAGTTATAGCGATAATAACAATAGTAACAAGAATAATAATAACAGTTATAGCGATAATAATAATAATAATAAGGATAATAATAATAGTTATAAGGATAAATACAAGAGGAATAGCGATAATAATAATAGTAATAACAATAATAATAACAGTTGTAGCGATAATAATAATAGTAAAAAGGATTAATAATAATAGTTATATGGATAAAGACAAGAGTAATACGGATAGTAACAATAGTAATAAGAATAATAATAACAGTTATAGCGATAATAATAATAGTAACAAGAATAATAATAACAGTTATAGCGATAATAATAATAATAATAAGGATAATAATAATAGTTATAAGGAGAAAGACAAGAAGAATAGGGATAATAATAATAGCAACAACAATAATAATAACAGTTATAGCGATAATAATAATAATAATAAGGATAATAATAATAGTTATAAGGAGAAAGACAAGAGCAACAGAGATAGTAACAATAGAATAAGCATAATAATAACAGTTATAGCGATAATAATAATAGTTATAATGATGAAGGCAAAAGTAATACAGATAGTAACAATAGAATAAACATTATAATAACAGTTATAGCGATAATAATAATAGTAATAAGGATAATAATAACAGTTATAGCGATAATAATAATAATAATAGTTATAAGGATAAAGACAAGAGGAATATGGATAATAGTAATAGTAATAAGAATAATAATAACAGTTATAGCGATAATAATAATAATAATAAGGATAATAATAATAGGTATAAGGAGAAAGACAAGAGGAATAGGGATAATAATAATAGTAACAAGAATAATACTAACAGTTATAGCGATAATAATAATAGTATTAAGGATAAAGACAAGAGTAATACGGACAGTAATAATGGTAACAAGAATAATAATAACAGTTATAGCGATAATAATAACAGTTATAATGATAAAGGCAAGAGTAATACGGATAGTAAGAATAGAATAAACATAATAATAACAGTTGTAGCGATAATAATAATAGTATTAAGGATAATAATAACAGTTATAGCGATAATAATAATAATAAGGATAATAATAATAGTTATAAGGAGAAAGACAAGAGGAATAGGGATAATAATAATAGTAACAAGAATAATAATAACAGTTATAGCGATAATAATAACAGTTATAATGATAAAGGCAAGAGTAATACGGATAGTAAGAATAGAATAAACATAATAATAACAGTTATAGCGATAATAATAATAATAATAAGAATAATAATAATAGTTATAAGTATAAAGACAAGAGGAATAGGGATAATAGTAATAGTAATAAGAATAATAAGAACAGTTATAGCGATAATAATAATAATAATAAGGATAATAATAATAGTTATAAGGATAAAGACAAGAGGAATAGGGATAATAATAATAGTAACAATAATAATAACAACAGTTATAGCGATAATAATAATAATAATAAGGATAATAATAATAGTTATAAGAAGGAAGACAAAAGGAATAGGAATAATAATAATAGTAACAAGAATAATAATAACAGTTATAGCGATAATAATAATAGTAATAAGGATTATAATAATAGTTATAAGGATATAGACAAGAGGAATAGGGATAATAGTAATAGTAATAAGAATAATAATAACAGTTATAGCGATAATAATAATAATAATAAGGATAATAATAATAGTTATAAGGAGAAAGACAAGAGTAATAGGGATAGTAACAATAGAATAACCATAATAATAACAGTTATAGCGATAATAATAATGGTATTAAGGATAATAATAACAGTTATAGCGATAATAATAATAATAATAAGGATAATAATAATAGTTATAATTAGAAAGACAAGAGGAATAGGGATAATAATAATAGTAACAAGAATAATAATAACAGTTATAGCAGTAATAATAATAGTATTAAGGATAAAGGCAAGAGTAATACGGACAGTAATAATAGTAACAAGAATAATAGTAACAGTTATAGCGATAATAATAATAATAATAAGGATAACAATAATAGTTATAAGGATATAGACGAGAGGAATAGGGATAATAGTAATAGTAATAAGAATAATAATAACAGTTATAGCGATAATAATAATAGTAATAACAATAATAATAACAGTTGTAGCGATAATAATAATAGTAAAAAGGATTAATAATAATAGTTATATGGATAAAGACAAGAGTAATACGGATAGTAACAATAGTAATAAGAATAATAATAACAGTTATAGCGATAATAATAATAGTAACAAGAATAATAATAACAGTTATAGCGATAATAATAATAATAATAAGGATAATAGTAATAGTTATAAGGAGAAAGACAAGAGGAACAGGGATAATAATAATAGTAACAATAATAATAACAACAGTTATAGCGATAATAATAATAATAATAAGGATAATAATAATAGTTATAAGGAGGAAGACAAAAGGAATAGGGATAATAATAATAGTAACAAGAATAATAATAACAGTTATAGCGGTAATAATAATAGTATTAAGGATAAAGGCAAGAGTAATACGGACAGTAATAATAGTAACAAGAATAATAATAACAGTTATAGCGATAATAATAATAGTAATAAGGATAATAATAATAGTTATAAGGATATAGACAAGAGGAATAGGGATAATAGTAATAGTAATAAGAATAATAATAACAGTTATAGCGATAATAATAATAATAATAAGGATAATAATAATAGTTATAAGGAGAAAGACAAGAGGAATAGGGATAATAATAATAGTAACAAGAATAATAATAACAGTTATAGCGATAATAATAATAGTGTTAAGGATAATAATAATAGTTATAAGGATAAAGACAAGAGTAATAGGGATAGTAACAATAGAATAACCATAATAATAACAGTTATAGCGATAATAATAATAGTATTAAGGATAATAATAACAGTTATAGCGATAATAATAATAATAATAAGGATAATAATAATAGTTATAAGGAGAAAGACAAGAGGAATAGGGATAATAATAATAGTAACAATAATAATATCAACAGTTATAGCGATAATAATAATAATAATAAGGATAATAATAATAGTTATAAGAAGGAAGACAAAAGGAATAGGAATAATAATAAGAGTAACAAGAATAATACTAACAGTTATAGCGATAATACTAATAGTATTAAGGATGAAGACAAGAGTAATACGGACAGTAATAATGGTAACAAGAATAATAATAACAGTTATAGCGATAATAATAATAGTAATAAGGATAATAATAACAGTTGTAGCGATAATAATAATAATAATAGTTATAAGGATAAAGACAAGAGGAATATGGATAATAGTAATAGTAATAAGAATAATAATAACAGTTATAGCGATAATAATAATAATAATAAGGATAATAATAATAGGTATAAGGAGAAAGACAAGAGGAATAGGGATAATAATAATAGTAACAAGAATAATACTAACAGTTATAGCGATAATTATAATAGTATTAAGGATAAAGACAAGAGTAATACGGACAGTAATAATGGTAACAAGAATAATAATAACAGTTATAGCGATAATAATAATAGTATTAAGGATAATAATAATAGTAATAAGGATAATAATAGTAGTAATAAGAATAATAATAACAGTTATTAGCGATAATAATAATAGTTATAAGGATAAAGACAAGAGTAATAGGGATAGTAACAATAGAATAACCATAATAATAACAGTTATAGCGATAATAATAATAGTTATAAGGATAAAGACAAGAGTAATAGGGATAGTAACAATAGAATAACCATAATAATAACAGTTGTAGCGATAATAATAATAGTATTAAGGATAATAATAACAGTTATAGCGATAATAATAATAATAATAAGGATAATAATAATAGTTATAAGGAGAAAGACAAGAGGAATAGGGATAATAATAATAGTAACAAGAATAATAATAACAGTTATAGCGATAATAATAATAATAATAATAAGGATAATAATAATAGTTATAAGGATAAAGACAAGGGCAATAGCGATAATAATAATAGTTATATGGATAAAGACAAGAGTAATACGGATAGTAACAATAGTAATAAGAATAATAATAACAGTTATAGCGATAATAATAATAGTAACAAGAATAATATTAACAGTTATAGCGATAATAATAATAATAATAAGGATAATAGTAATAGTTATAAGGAGAAAGACAAGAGGAATAGGGATAATAATAATAGTAACAAGAATAATAGTAACAGTTATAGCGATAATAATAATAATAATAAGGATAATAATAATAGTTATAAGGAGAAAGACAAGAGGAATAGGGATAATAATAATAGTAACAATAATAATAACAACAGTTATAGCGATAATAATAATAATAATAAGGAGAAAGACAAGAGGAACAGGGATAATAATAATAGTAACAATAATAATAACAACAGTTATAGCGATAATAATAATAATAATAAGGATAATAATAATAGTTATAAGGAGGAAGACAAAAGGAATAGGGATAATAATAATAGTAACAAGAATAATAATAACAGTTATAGCGGTAATAATAATAGTATTAAGGATAAAGGCAAGAGTAATACGGACAGTAATAATAGTAACAAGAATAATAATAACAGTTATAGCGATAATAATAATAGTAATAAGGATAATAATAACAGTTATAGCGATAATAATAATAATAATAATAATAAGGATAATAATAATAGTTATAAGGATAAAGACAAGAGGAATAGGGATAATAGTAATAGTAATAAGAATAATAATAACAGTTATAGCGATAATAATAATAATAATAAGGATAATAATAATAGGTATAAGGAGAAAGACAAGAGGAACAGGGATAATACCAATAGTAACAAGAATAATAACAACAGTTATAGCGATAATAACAATAGTAACAAGAATAATAATAACAGTTATAGCGATAATAATAATAATAATAAGGATAATAATAATAGTTATAAGGATAAATACAAGAGGAATAGCGATAATAATAATAGTAATAACAATAATAATAACAGTTGTAGCGATAATAATAATAGTAAAAAGGATTAATAATAATAGTTATATGGATAAAGACAAGAGTAATACGGATAGTAACAATAGTAATAAGAATAATAATAACAGTTATAGCGATAATAATAATAGTAACAAGAATAATAATAACAGTTATAGCGGTAATAATAATAATAATAAGGATAATAATAATAGTTATAAGGAGAAAGACAAGAGGAATAGGGATAATAATAATAGTAACAATAATAATATCAACAGTTATAGCGATAATAATAATAATAATAAGGATAGTAATAATAGTTATAAGAAGGAAGACAAAAGGAATAGGAATAATAATAAGAGTAACAAGAATAATACTAACAGTTATAGCGATAATAATAATAGTATTAAGGATAAAGACAAGAGTAATACGGACAGTAATAATGGTAACAAGAATAATAATAACAGTAATTACCGATAATAATATTAGTATTAAGGATAATAATAATAGTAATAAGGATAATAATAATAGTAATAAGAATAATAATAACAGTTATTAGCGATAATAATAATAGTTATAAGGATAAAGACAAGAGTAATAGGGATAGTAGCAATAGAATAACCATAATAATAACAGTTATAGCGATAATAATAATAGTTATAAGGATAAAGACAAGAGTAATAGGGATAGTAACAATAGAATAACCATAATAATAACAGTTGTAGCGATAATAATAATAGTATTAAGGATAATAATAACAGTTATAGCGATAATAATAACAGTTATAATGATAAAGGCAAGAGTAATACGGATAGTAAGAATAGAATAAACATAATAATAACAGTTATAGCGATAATAATAATAATAATAAGAATAATAATAATAGTTATAAGTATAAAGACAAGAGGAATAGGGATAATAGTAATAGTAATAAGAATAATAAGAACAGTTATAGCGATAATAATAATAATAATAAGGATAATAATAATAGTTATAAGGATAAAGACAAGAGGAATAGGGATAATAATAATAGTAACAATAATAATAACAACAGTTATAGCGATAATAATAATAATAATAAGGATAATAATAATAGTTATAAGGAGGAAGACAAAAGGAATAGGGATAATAATAATAGTAACAAGAATAATAATAACAGTTATAGCGGTAATAATAATAGTATTAAGGATAATGGCAAGAGTAATACGGACAGTAATAATAGTAACAAGAATAATAATAACAGTTATAGCGATAATAATAATAGTAATAAGGATAATAATAATAGTTATAAGGATATAGACAAGAGGAATAGGGATAATAGTAATAGTAACAATAATAATATCAACAGTTATAGCGATAATAATAATAATAATAAGGATAATAATAATAGTTATAAGGAGGAAGACAAAAGGAATAGGGATAATAATAATAGTAACAAGAATAATAATAACAGTTATAGCGGTAATAATAATAGTATTAAGGATAAAGGCAAGAGTAATACGGACAGTAATAATAGTAACAAGAATAATAATAACAGTTATAGCGATAATAATAATAGTAATAAGGATAATAATAACAGTTATAGCGATAATAATAATAATAATAATAATAAGGATAATAATAATAGTTATAAGGATAAAGACAAGAGGAATAGGGATAATAGTAATAGTAATAAGAATAATAATAACAGTTATAGCGATAATAATAATAATAATAAGGATAATAATAATAGGTATAAGGAGAAAGACAAGAGGAACAGGGATAATACCAATAGTAACAAGAATAATAACAACAGTTATAGCGATAATAACAATAGTAACAAGAATAATAATAACAGTTATAGCGATAATAATAATAATAATAAGGATAATAATAATAGTTATAAGGATAAATACAAGAGGAATAGGGATAATAGTAATAGTAATAAGAATAATAATAACAGTTATAGCGATAATAATAATAATAATAAGGATAATAATAATAGGTATAAGGAGAAAGACAAGAGGAACAGGGATAATACCAATAGTAACAAGAATAATAACAACAGTTATAGCGATAATAACAATAGTAACAAGAATAATAATAACAGTTATAGCGATAATAATAATAATAATAAGGATAATAATAATAGTTATAAGGATAAATACAAGAGGAATAGCGATAATAATAATAGTAATAACAATAATAATAACAGTTGTAGCGATAATAATAATAGTAAAAAGGATTAATAATAATAGTTATATGGATAAAGACAAGAGTAATACGGATAGTAACAATAGTAATAAGAATAATAATAACAGTTATAGCGATAATAATAATAGTAACAAGAATAATAATAACAGTTATAGCGGTAATAATAATAATAATAAGGATAATAATAATAGTTATAAGGAGAAAGACAAGAGGAATAGGGATAATAATAATAGTAACAATAATAATATCAACAGTTATAGCGATAATAATAATAATAATAAGGATAGTAATAATAGTTATAAGAAGGAAGACAAAAGGAATAGGAATAATAATAAGAGTAACAAGAATAATACTAACAGTTATAGCGATAATAATAATAGTATTAAGGATAAAGACAAGAGTAATACGGACAGTAATAATGGTAACAAGAATAATAATAACAGTAATTACCGATAATAATATTAGTATTAAGGATAATAATAATAGTAATAAGGATAATAATAATAGTAATAAGAATAATAATAACAGTTATTAGCGATAATAATAATAGTTATAAGGATAAAGACAAGAGTAATAGGGATAGTAGCAATAGAATAACCATAATAATAACAGTTATAGCGATAATAATAATAGTTATAAGGATAAAGACAAGAGTAATAGGGATAGTAACAATAGAATAACCATAATAATAACAGTTGTAGCGATAATAATAATAGTATTAAGGATAATAATAACAGTTATAGCGATAATAATAACAGTTATAATGATAAAGGCAAGAGTAATACGGATAGTAAGAATAGAATAAACATAATAATAACAGTTATAGCGATAATAATAATAATAATAAGAATAATAATAATAGTTATAAGTATAAAGACAAGAGGAATAGGGATAATAGTAATAGTAATAAGAATAATAAGAACAGTTATAGCGATAATAATAATAATAATAAGGATAATAATAATAGTTATAAGGATAAAGACAAGAGGAATAGGGATAATAATAATAGTAACAATAATAATAACAACAGTTATAGCGATAATAATAATAATAATAAGGATAATAATAATAGTTATAAGGAGGAAGACAAAAGGAATAGGGATAATAATAATAGTAACAAGAATAATAATAACAGTTATAGCGGTAATAATAATAGTATTAAGGATAATGGCAAGAGTAATACGGACAGTAATAATGGTAACAAGAATAATAATAACAGTTATAGCGATAATAATAATAGTAATAAGGACAATAATAACAGTTATAGCGATAATAATAATAATAATAAGGATAATAATAATAGTTATAAGGATAAAGACAAGAGGAATAGGGATAATAGTAATAGTAATAAGAATAATAATAACAGTTATAGCGATAATAATAATAATAATAAGGATAATAATAATAGGTATAAGGAGAAAGACAAGAGGAATAGGGATAATAACAATAGTAACAAGAATAATAACAACAGTTATAGCGATAATAATAATAGTAACAAGAATAATAATAACAGTTATAGCGATAATAATAATAATAATAAGGATAATAATAATAGTTATAAGGATAAATACAAGAGGAATAGGGATAATAGTAATAGTAATAAGAATAATAATAACAGTTATAGCGATAATAATAATAATAATAAGGATAATAATAATAGTTATAAGGATAAAGACAAGGGCAATAGCGATAATAATAATAGTAATAACAATAATAATAACAGTTGTAGCGATAATAATAATAGTAAAAAGGATCAATAATAATAGTTATATGGATAAAGACAAGAGTAATACGGATAGTAACAATAGTAATAAGAATAATAATAACAGTTATAGCGATAATAATAATAGTAACAAGAATAATAATAACAGTTATAGCGGTAATAATAATAGTATAAAGGATAAAGGCAAGAGTAATACGGAGAGTAATAATAGTAACAAGAATAATAATAACAGTTATAGCGATAACAATAATAGTAATAAGGATAATAATAATAGTTATAAGGATATAGACAAGAGGAATAGGGATAATAGTAATAGTAATAAGAATAATAATAACAGTTATAGCGATAATAATAATAGTAATAAGGATAATAATAATAGTTATAAGGATATAGACAAGAGGAATAGGGATAATAGTAATAGTAATAAGAATAATAATAACAGTTATAGCGATAATAATAATAGTAATAACAATAATAATAACAGTTGTAGCGATAATAATAATAGTAAAAAGGATTAATAATAATAGTTATATGGATAAAGACAAGAGTAATACGGATAGTAACAATAGTAATAAGAATAATAATAACAGTTATAGCGATAATAATAATAGTAACAAGAATAATAATAACAGTTATAGCGATAATAATAATAATAATAAGGATAATAGTAATAGTTATAAGGAGAAAGACAAGAGGAATAGGGATAATAATAATAGTAACAAGAATAATAGTAACAGTTATAGCGATAATAATAATAATAATAAGGATAATAATAATAGTTATAAGGAGGAAGACAAAAGGAATAGGGATAATAATAATAGTAACAAGAATAATAATAACAGTTATAGCGGTAATAATAATAGTATTAAGGATAATGGCAAGAGTAATACGGACAGTAATAATAGTAACAAGAATAATAATAACAGTTATAGCGATAATAATAATAGTAATAAGGATAATAATAATAGTTATAAGGATATAGACAAGAGGAATAGGGATAATAGTAATAGTAACAATAATAATATCAACAGTTATAGCGATAATAATAATAATAATAAGGATAATAATAATAGTTATAAGGAGGAAGACAAAAGGAATAGGGATAATAATAATAGTAACAAGAATAATAATAACAGTTATAGCGGTAATAATAATAGTATTAAGGATAAAGGCAAGAGTAATACGGACAGTAATAATAGTAACAAGAATAATAATAACAGTTATAGCGATAATAATAATAGTCATAAGGATAATAATAATAGTTATAAGGATATAGACAAGAGGAATAGGGATAATAGTAATAGTAACAATAATAATATCAACAGTTATAGCGATAATAATAATAATAATAAGGATAATAATAATAGGTATAAGAAGGAAGACAAAAGGAATAGGAATAATAATAATAGTAACAAGAATAATACTAACAGTTATAGCGATAATAATAATAGTATTAAGGATAAAGACAAGAGTAGTACGGACAGTAATAATGGTAACAAGAATAATAATAACAGTTTATAGCGATAATAATAATAGTATTAAGGATAATAATAATAGTAATAAGGATAATTATAATAGTAATAAGAATAATAATAACAGTTATTAGCAATAATAATAATAGTTATAAGGATAAAGACAAGAGTAATAGGGATAGTAACAATAGAATAACCATAATAATAACAGTTATAGCGATAATAATAATAGTTATAAGGATAAAGACAAGAGTAATAGGGATAGTAACAATAGAATAACCATAATAATAACAGTTGTAGCGATAATAATAATAGTATTAAGGATAATAATAACAGTTGTAGCGATAATAATAATAGTAAAAAGGATCAATAATAATAGTTATATCGATAAAGACAAGAGTAATACGGACAGTAACAATAGTAATAAGAATAATAATAACAGTTATAGCGATAATAATAATAGTAACAAGAATAATAATAACAGTTATAGCGGTAATAATAATAATAATAAGGATAATAGTAATAGTTATAAGGAGGAAGACAAAAGGAATAGGGATAATAATAATAGTAACAAGAATAATAATAACAGTTATAGCGGTAATAATAATAGTATTAAGGATAAAGGCAAGAGTAATACGGACAGTAATAATAGTAACAGGAATAATAATAACAGTTATAGCGATAATAATAATAGTAATAAGGATAATAATAATAGTTATAAGGATATAGACAAGAGGAATAGGGATAATAGTAATAGTAATAAGAATAATAATAACAGTTATAGCGATAATAATAATAGTATTAAGGATAAAGACAAGAGTAATACGGACAGTAATAATGGTAACAAGAATAATAATAACAGTTATAGCGATAATAATAATAGTATTAAGGATAATAATAATAGTAATAAGGATAATAATAATAGTAATAAGAATAATCATAACAGTTATTAGCGATAATAATAATAGTTATAAGGATAAAGACAAGAGTAATAGGGATAGTAACAATAGAATAACCATAATAATAACAGTTATAGCGATAATAATAATAGTTATAAGGATAAAGACAAGAGTAATAGGGATAGTAACAATAGAATAACCATAATAATAACAGTTGTAGCGATAATAATAATAGTATTAAGGAAAATAATAACAGTTATAGCGATAATAATAATAATAATAAGGATAATAATAATAGTTATAAGGAGAAAGACAAGAGTAATAGGGATAGTAACAATAGAATAACCATAATAATAACAGTTATAGCGATAATAATAACAGTTATAATGATAAAGGCAAGAGTAATACGGATAGTAAGAATAGAATAAACATAATAATAACAGTTATAGCGATAATAATAATAATAATAAGAATAATAATAATAGTTATAAGTATAAAGACAAGAGGAATAGGGATAATAGTAATAGTAATAAGAATAATAAGAACAGTTATAGCGATAATAATAATAGTTATAAGGATAAAGACAAGAGGAATATTGATAATGATAATAGTAACAATAATAATAACAACAGTTATAGCGATAATAATAATAATAATAAGGATAATAATAATAGTTATAAGGAGGAAGACAAAAGGAATAGGGATAATAATAATAGTAACAAGAATAATAATAACAGTTATAGCGGTAATAATAATAGTATTAAGGATAAAGGCAAGAGTAATACGGACAGTAATAATAGTAACAAGAATAATAATAACAGTTATAGCGATAATAATAATAGTAATAAGGATAATAATAATAGTTATAAGGATATAGACAAGAGGAATAGGGATAATAGTAATAGTAACAATAATAATATCAACAGTTATAGCGATAATAATAATAATAATAAGGATAATAATAATAGTTATAAGAAGGAAGACAAAAGGAATAGGAATAATAATAATAGTAACAAGAATAATACTAACAGTTATAGCGATAATAATAATAGTATTAAGGATAAAGACAAGAGTAATACGGACAGTAATAATGGCAACAAGAATAATAATAACAGTTATAGCGATAATAATAATAGTATTAAGGATAATAATAATAGTAATAAGGATAAGTATAATAGTAATAAGAATAATAATAACAGTTATTAGCAATAATAATAATAGTTATAAGGATAAAGACAAGAGTAATAGGGATAGTAACAATAGAATAACCATAATAATAACAGTTATAGCGATAATAATAATAGTTATAAGGATAAAGACAAGAGTAATAGGGATAGTAACAATAGAATAACCATAATAATAACAGTTATAGCGATAATAATAATAGTTATAAGGATAAAGACAAGAGTAATAGGGATAGTAACAATAGAATAACCATAATAATAACAGTTATAGCGATAATAATAATAGTTATAAGGATAAAGACAAGAGTAATAGGGATAGTAACAATAGAATAACCATAATAATAACAGTTGTAGCGATAATAATAATAGTATTAAGGATAATAATAACAGTTATAGCGATAATAATAATAATAATAAGGATAATAATAATAGTTATAAGGAGAAAGACAAGAGGAATAGGGATAATAATAATAGTAACAAGAATAATAATAACAGTTATAGCGCTAATAATAACAGTTATAATGATAAAGGCAAAAGTAATACGGATAGTAAGAATAGAATAAACATAATAATAACAGTTATAGCGATAATAATAATAATAATAAGAATAATAATAATAGTTATAAGTATAAAGACAAGAGGAATAGGGATAATAGTAACAGTAATAAGAATAATAAGAACAGTTATAGCGATAATAATAATAATAATAAGGATAATAATAATAGTTATAAGGATAAAGACAAGAGTAATAGGGATAGTAACAATAGAATAACCATAATAATAACAGTTATAGCGATAATAATAATAGTTATAAGGATAAAGACAAGAGTAATAGGGATAGTAACAATAGAATAACCATAATAATAACAGTTGTAGCGATAATAATAATAGTATTAAGGATAATAATAACAGTTGTAGCGATAATAATAATAGTAAAAAGGATCAATAATAATAGTTATATCGATAAAGACAAGAGTAATACGGACAGTAACAATAGTAATAAGAATAATAATAACAGTTATAGCGATAATAATAATAGTAACAAGAATAATAATAACAGTTATAGCGGTAATAATAATAGTATTAAGGATAAAGGCAAGAGTAATACGGAGAGTAATAATAGTAACAAGAATAATAATAACAGTTATAGCGATAACAATAATAGTAATAAGGATAATAATAATAGTTATAAGGATATAGACAAGAGGAATAGGGATAATAGTAATAGTAATAAGAATAATAAGAACAGTTATAGCGATAATAATAATAGTAATAACAATAATAATAACAGTTGTAGCGATAATAATAATAGTAAAAAGGATTAATAATAATAGTTATATGGATAAAGACAAGAGTAATACGGATAGTAACAATAGTAATAAGAATAATAATAACAGTTATAGCGATAATAATAATAGTAACAAGAATAATAATAACAGTTATAGCGATAATAATAATAATAATAAGGATAATAGTAATAGTTATAAGGAGGAAGACAAAAGGAATAGGGATAATAATAATAGTAACAAGAATAATAATAACAGTTATAGCGGTAATAATAATAGTATTAAGGATAAAGGCAAGAGTAATACGGACAGTAATAATAGTAACAGGAATAATAATAACAGTTATAGCGATAATAATAATAGTAATAAGGATAATAATAATAGTTATAAGGATATAGACAAGAGGAATAGGGATAATAGTAATAGTAATAAGAATAATAATAACAGTTATAGCGATAATAATAATAGTATTAAGGATAAAGACAAGAGTAATACGGACAGTAATAATGGTAACAAGAATAATAATAACAGTTATAGCGATAATAATAATAGTATTAAGGATAATAATAATAGTAATAAGGATAATAATAATAGTAATAAGAATAATCATAACAGTTATTAGCGATAATAATAATAGTTATAAGGATAAAGACAAGAGTAATAGGGATAGTAACAATAGAATAACCATAATAATAACAGTTATAGCGATAATAATAACAGTTATAATGATAAAGGCAAGAGTAATACGGATAGTAAGAATAGAATAAACATAATAATAACAGTTATAGCGATAATAATAATAATAATAAGAATAATAATAATAGTTATAAGTATAAAGACAAGAGGAATAGGGATAATAGTAATAGTAATAAGAATAATAAGAACAGTTATAGCGATAATAATAATAGTTATAAGGATAAAGACAAGAGGAATATTGATAATGATAATAGTAACAATAATAATAACAACAGTTATAGCGATAATAATAATAATAATAAGGATAATAATAATAGTTATAAGGAGGAAGACAAAAGGAATAGGGATAATAATAATAGTAACAAGAATAATAATAACAGTTATAGCGGTAATAATAATAGTATTAAGGATAAAGGCAAGAGTAATACGGACAGTAATAATAGTAACAAGAATAATAATAACAGTTATAGCGATAATAATAATAGTAATAAGGATAATAATAATAGTTATAAGGATATAGACAAGAGGAATAGGGATAATAGTAATAGTAACAATAATAATATCAACAGTTATAGCGATAATAATAATAATAATAAGGATAATAATAATAGTTATAAGAAGGAAGACAAAAGGAATAGGAATAATAATAATAGTAACAAGAATAATACTAACAGTTATAGCGATAATAATAATAGTATTAAGGATAAAGACAAGAGTAATACGGACAGTAATAATGGCAACAAGAATAATAATAACAGTTATAGCGATAATAATAATAGTATTAAGGATAATAATAATAGTAATAAGGATAAGTATAATAGTAATAAGAATAATAATAACAGTTATTAGCAATAATAATAATAGTTATAAGGATAAAGACAAGAGTAATAGGGATAGTAACAATAGAATAACCATAATAATAACAGTTATAGCGATAATAATAATAGTTATAAGGATAAAGACAAGAGTAATAGGGATAGTAACAATAGAATAACCATAATAATAACAGTTGTAGCGATAATAATAATAGTATTAAGGATAATAATAACAGTTATAGCGATAATAATAATAATAATAAGGATAATAATAATAGTTATAAGGAGAAAGACAAGAGGAATAGGGATAATAATAATAGTAACAAGAATAATAATAACAGTTATAGCGCTAATAATAACAGTTATAATGATAAAGGCAAAAGTAATACGGATAGTAAGAATAGAATAAACATAATAATAACAGTTATAGCGATAATAATAATAATAATAAGAATAATAATAATAGTTATAAGTATAAAGACAAGAGGAATAGGGATAATAGTAACAGTAATAAGAATAATAAGAACAGTTATAGCGATAATAATAATAATAATAAGGATAATAATAATAGTTATAAGGATAAAGACAAGAGGAATAGGGATAATAATAATAGTAACAATAATAATAACAACAGTTATAGCGATAATAATAATAATAATAATAAGGATAATAATAATAGTTATAAGGAGAAAGACAAGGGGAATAGGGATAGTAACAATAGAATAACCATAATAATAACAGTTATAGCGATAATAATAATAGTTATAAGGATAAAGACAAGAGTAATAGGGATAGTAACAATAGAATAACCATAATAATAACAGTTGTAGCGATAATAATAATAGTATTAAGGATAATAATAACAGTTATAGCGATAATAATAATAATAATAATAGTTATAAGGAGAAAGACAAGAGGAATAGGGATAATAATAATAGTAACAAGAATAATAATAACAGTTATAGCGATAATAATAACAGTTATAATGATAAAGGCAAGAGTAATACGGATAGTAAGAATAGAATAAACATAATAATAACAGTTATAGCGATAATAATAATAATAATAAGAATAATAATAATAGTTATGAGTATAAAGACAAGAGGAATAGGGATAATAGTAATAGTAATAAGAATAATAAGAACAGTTATAGCGATAATAATAATAATAATAAGGATAATAATAATAGTTATAAGGATAAAGACAAGAGGAATAGGGATAATAATAATAGTAACAATAATAATAACAACAGTTATAGCGATAATAATAATAATAATAAGGATAATAATAATAGTTATAAGAAGGAAGACAAAAGGAATAGGAATAATAATAATAGTAACAAGAATAATAACAACAGTTATAGCGATAATAATAATAGTAACAAGAATAATAATAACAGTTATAGCGATAATAATAATAATAATAAGGATAATAATAATAGTTATAAGGATAAATACAAGAGGAATAGGGATAATAGTAATAGTAATAAGATTAATAATAACAGTTATAGCGATAATAATAATAATAATAAGGATAATAATAATAGTTATAAGGATAAAGACAAGGGCAATAGCGATAATAATAATAGTAATAACAATAATAATAACAGTTGTAGCGATAATAATAATAGTAAAAAGGATTAATAATAATAGTTATATGGATAAAGACAAGAGTAATACGGATAGTAACAATAGTAATAAGAATAATAATAACAGTTATAGCGATAATAATAATAGTAACAAGAATAATAATAACAGTTATAGCGATAATAATAATAATAATAAGGATAATAGTAATAGTTATAAGGAGAAAGACAAGAGGAATAAGGATAATAATAATAGTAACAAGAATAATAGTAACAGTTATAGCGATAATAATAATAATAATAAGGATAATAATAATAGTTATAAGGAGAAAGACAAGAGGAATAGGGATAATAATAATAGTAACAAGAATAATAGTAACAGTTATAGCGATAATAATAATAGTTATAAGGAGAAAGACAAGAGGAATAGGGATAATAATAATAGTAACAATAATAATAACAACAGTTATAGCGATAATAATAATAATAATAAGGATAATAATAATAGTTATAAGGAGGAAGACAAAAGGAATAGGGATAATAATAATAGTAACAAGAATAATAATAACAGTTATAGCGGTAATAATAATAGTATTAAGGATAAAGGCAAGAGTAATACGGACAGTAATAATAGTAACAAGAATAATAATAACAGTTATAGCGATAATAATAATAGTAATAAGGATAATAATAATAGTTATAAGGATATAGACAAGAGGAATAGGGATAATAGTAATAGTAATAAGAATAATAATAACAGTTATAGCGATAATAATAATAATAATAAGGATAATAATAATAGTTATAAGGAGAAAGACAAGAGGAATAGGGATAATAATAATAGTAACAAGAATAATAATAACAGTTATAGCGATAATAATAATAGTGTTAAGGATAATAATAATAGTTATAAGGATAAAGACAAGAGTAATAGGGATAGTAACAATAGAATAACCATAACAATAACAGTTATAGCGATAATAATAATAGTAATAAGGATAATAATAATAGTTATAAGGATATAGACAAGAGGAATAGGGATAATAGTAATAGTAATAAGAATAATAATAACAGTTATAGCGATAATAATAATAGTAATAACAATAATAATAACAGTTGTAGCGATAATAATAATAGTAAAAAGGATTAATAATAATAGTTATATGGATAAAGGCAAGAGTAATACGGATAGTAACAATAGTAATAAGAATAATAATAACAGTTATAGCGATAATAATAATAGTAACAAGAATAATAATAACAGTTATAGCGATAATAATAATAATAATAAGGATAATAATAATAGTTATAAGGAGAAAGACAAGAGGAAAAGGGATAATAATAATAGTAACAAGAATAATAGTAACAGTTATAGCGATAATAATAATAGTTATAAGGAGAAAGACAAGAGGAATAGGGATAATAATAATAGTAACAATAATAATAACAACAGTTACAGCGATAATAATAATAATAATAAGGATAATAATAATAGTTACAAGGAGGAAGACAAAAGGAATAGGGATAATAATAATAGTAACAAGAATAATAATAACAGTTATAGCGGTAATAATAATAGTATTAAGGATAAAGGCAAGAGTAATACGGACAGTAATAATAGTAACAAGAATAATAATAACAGTTATAGCGATAATAATAATAGTAATAAGGATAATAATAATAGTTATAAAGATATAGACAAGAGGAATAGGGATAATAGTAATAGTAATAAGAATAATAATAACAGTTATAGCGATAATAATAATAATAATAAGGATAATAATAATAGTTATAAGGAGAAAGACAAGAAGAATAGGGATAATAATAATAGTAACAAGAATAATAATAACAGTTATAGCGATAATAATAATAGTGTTAAGGATAATAATAATAATTATAAGGATAAAGACAAGAGTAATAGGGATAGTAACAATAGAATAACCATAATAATAACAGTTATAGCGATAATAATAATAGTATTAAGGATAATAATAACAGTTATAGCGATAATAATAATAATAATAAGGATAATAATAATAGTTATAAGAAGGAAGACAAAAGGAATAGGAATAATAATAATAGTAACAAGAATAATAATAACAGTTATAGCGATAATAATAATAGTAATAAGGATAATAATAATAGTTATAAGGATATAGACAAGAGGAATAGGGATAATAGTAATAGTAATAAGAATAATAATAACAGTTATAGCGATAATAATAATAGTAATAACAATAATAATAACAGTTGTAGCGATAATAATAATAGTAAAAAGGATTAATAATAATAGTTATATGGATAAAGACAAGAGTAATACGGATAGTAACAATAGTAATAAGAATAATAATAACAGTTATAGCGATAATAATAATAGTAACAAGAATAATAATAACAGTTATAGCGATAATAATAATAATAATAAGGATAATAATAATAGTTATAAGGAGAAAGACAAGAGGAAAAGGGATAATAATAATAGTAACAAGAATAATAGTAACAGTTATAGCGATAATAATAATAGTTATAAGGAGAAAGACAAGAGGAATAGGGATAATAATAATAGTAACAATAATAATAACAACAGTTACAGCGATAATAATAATAATAATAAGGATAATAATAATAGTTACAAGGAGGAAGACAAAAGGAATAGGGATAATAATAATAGTAACAAGAATAATAATAACAGTTATAGCGGTAATAATAATAGTATTAAGGATAAAGGCAAGAGTAATACGGACAGTAATAATAGTAACAAGAATAATAATAACAGTTATAGCGATAATAATAATAGTAATAAGGATAATAATAATAGTTATAAAGATATAGACAAGAGGAATAGGGATAATAGTAATAGTAATAAGAATAATAATAACAGTTATAGCGATAATAATAATAATAATAAGGATAATAATAATAGTTATAAGGAGAAAGACAAGAGGAATAGGGATAATAATAATAGTAACAAGAATAATAATAACAGTTATAGCGATAATAATAATAGTGTTAAGGATAATAATAATAGTTATAAGGGTAAAGACAAGAGTAATAGGGATAGTAACAATAGAATAACCATAATAATAACAGTTATAGCGATAATAATAATAGTATTAAGGATAATAATAACAGTTATAGCGATAATAATAATAATAATAAGGACAATAATAATAGTTATAAGAAGGAAGACAAAAGGAATAGGAATAATAATAATAGTAACAAGAATAATAATAACAGTTATAGCGATAATAATAATAGTAATAAGGATAATAATAATAGTTATAAGGATATAGACAAGAGGAATAGGGATAATAGTAATAGTAATAAGAATAATAATAACAGTTATAGCGATAATAATAATAGTAATAACAATAATAATAACAGTTGTAGCGATAATAATAATAGTAAAAAGGATTAATAATAATAGTTATATGGATAAAGACAAGAGTAATACGGATAGTAACAATAGTAATAAGAATAATAATAACAGTTATAGCGATAATAATAATAGTAACAAGAATAATAATAACAGTTATAGCGATAATAATAATAATAATAAGGATAATAATAATAGTTATAAGGAGAAAGACAAGAGGAAAAGGGATAATAATAATAGTAACAAGAATAATAGTAACAGTTATAGCGATAATAATAATAGTTATAAGGAGAAAGACAAGAGGAATAGGGATAATAATAATAGTAACAATAATAATAACAACAGTTACAGCGATAATAATAATAATAATAAGGATAATAATAATAGTTACAAGGAGGAAGACAAAAGGAATAGGGATAATAATAATAGTAACAAGAATAATAATAACAGTTATAGCGGTAATAATAATAGTATTAAGGATAAAGGCAAGAGTAATACGGACAGTAATAATAGTAACAAGAATAATAATAACAGTTATAGCGATAATAATAATAGTAATAAGGATAATAATAATAGTTATAAAGATATAGACAAGAGGAATAGGGATAATAGTAATAGTAATAAGAATAATAATAACAGTTATAGCGATAATAATAATAATAATAAGGATAATAATAATAGTTATAAGGAGAAAGACAAGAGGAATAGGGATAATAATAATAGTAACAAGAATAATAATAACAGTTATAGCGATAATAATAATAGTGTTAAGGATAATAATAATAGTTATAAGGGTAAAGACAAGAGTAATAGGGATAGTAACAATAGAATAACCATAATAATAACAGTTATAGCGATAATAATAATAGTATTAAGGATAATAATAACAGTTATAGCGATAATAATAATAATAATAAGGATAATAATAATAGTTATAAGGAGAAAGACAAGAGGAATAGGGATAATAATAATAGTAACAATAATAATATCAACAGTTATAGCGATAATAATAATAATAATAAGGATAATAATAATAGTTATAAGGATAAATACAAGAGGAATAGGGATAATAGTAATAGTAATAAGATTAATAATAACAGTTACAGCGATAATAATAATAATAATAAGGATAATAATAATAGTTATAAGGATAAAGACAAGGGCAATAGCGATAATAATAATAGTAATAACAATAATAATAACAGTTGTAGCGATAATAATAATAGTAAAAAGGATTAATAATAATAGTTATATGGATAAAGACAAGAGTAATACGGATAGTAACAATAGTAATAAGAATAATAATAACAGTTATAGCGATAATAATAATAGTAACAAGAATAATAATAACAGTTATAGCGATAATAATAATAATAATAAGGATAATAATAATAGTTATAAGGAGAAAGACAAGAGGAAAAGGGATAATAATAATAGTAACAAGAATAATAGTAACAGTTATAGCGATAATAATAATAGTAATAAGGATAATAATAATAGTTATAAGGATATAGACAAGAGGAATAGGGATAATAGTAATAGTAATAAGAATAATAATAACAGTTATAGCGATAATAATAATAGTATTAAGGATAAAGACAAGAGTAATACGGACAGTAATAATGGTAACAAGAATAATAATAACAGTTATAGCGATAATAATAATAGTATTAAGGATAATAATAATAGTAATAAGGATAATAATAATAGTAATAAGAATAATCATAACAGTTATTAGCGATAATAATAATAGTTATAAGGATAAAGACAAGAGTAATAGGGATAGTAACAATAGAATAACCATAATAATAACAGTTATAGCGATAATAATAACAGTTATAATGATAAAGGCAAGAGTAATACGGATAGTAAGAATAGAATAAACATAATAATAACAGTTATAGCGATAATAATAATAATAATAAGAATAATAATAATAGTTATAAGTATAAAGACAAGAGGAATAGGGATAATAGTAATAGTAATAAGAATAATAAGAACAGTTATAGCGATAATAATAATAGTTATAAGGATAAAGACAAGAGGAATATTGATAATGATAATAGTAACAATAATAATAACAACAGTTATAGCGATAATAATAATAATAATAAGGATAATAATAATAGTTATAAGGAGGAAGACAAAAGGAATAGGGATAATAATAATAGTAACAAGAATAATAATAACAGTTATAGCGGTAATAATAATAGTATTAAGGATAAAGGCAAGAGTAATACGGACAGTAATAATAGTAACAAGAATAATAATAACAGTTATAGCGATAATAATAATAGTAATAAGGATAATAATAATAGTTATAAGGATATAGACAAGAGGAATAGGGATAATAGTAATAGTAACAATAATAATATCAACAGTTATAGCGATAATAATAATAATAATAAGGATAATAATAATAGTTATAAGAAGGAAGACAAAAGGAATAGGAATAATAATAATAGTAACAAGAATAATACTAACAGTTATAGCGATAATAATAATAGTATTAAGGATAAAGACAAGAGTAATACGGACAGTAATAATGGCAACAAGAATAATAATAACAGTTATAGCGATAATAATAATAGTAATAAGGATAAGTATAATAGTAATAAGAATAATAATAACAGTTATTAGCAATAATAATAATAGTTATAAGGATAAAGACAAGAGTAATAGGGATAGTAACAATAGAATAACCATAATAATAACAGTTATAGCGATAATAATAATAGTTATAAGGATAAAGACAAGAGTAATAGGGATAGTAACAATAGAATAACCATAATAATAACAGTTGTAGCGATAATAATAATAGTATTAAGGATAATAATAACAGTTATAGCGATAATAATAATAATAATAAGGATAATAATAATAGTTATAAGGAGAAAGACAAGAGGAATAGGGATAATAATAATAGTAACAAGAATAATAATAACAGTTATAGCGCTAATAATAACAGTTATAATGATAAAGGCAAAAGTAATACGGATAGTAAGAATAGAATAAACATAATAATAACAGTTATAGCGATAATAATAATAATAATAAGAATAATAATAATAGTTATAAGTATAAAGACAAGAGGAATAGGGATAATAGTAACAGTAATAAGAATAATAAGAACAGTTATAGCGATAATAATAATAATAATAAGGATAATAATAATAGTTATAAGGATAAAGACAAGAGGAATAGGGATAATAATAATAGTAACAATAATAATAACAACAGTTATAGCGATAATAATAATAATAATAATAAGGATAATAATAATAGTTATAAGGAGAAAGACAAGGGGAATAGGGATAGTAACAATAGAATAACCATAATAATAACAGTTATAGCGATAATAATAATAGTTATAAGGATAAAGACAAGAGTAATAGGGATAGTAACAATAGAATAACCATAATAATAACAGTTGTAGCGATAATAATAATAGTATTAAGGATAATAATAACAGTTATAGCGATAATAATAATAATAATAATAGTTATAAGGAGAAAGACAAGAGGAATAGGGATAATAATAATAGTAACAAGAATAATAATAACAGTTATAGCGATAATAATAACAGTTATAATGATAAAGGCAAGAGTAATACGGATAGTAAGAATAGAATAAACATAATAATAACAGTTATAGCGATAATAATAATAATAATAAGAATAATAATAATAGTTATGAGTATAAAGACAAGAGGAATAGGGATAATAGTAATAGTAATGAGAATAATAAGAACAGTTATAGCGATAATAATAATAATAATAAGGATAATAATAATAGTTATAAGGATAAAGACAAGAGGAATAGGGATAATAATAATAGTAACAATAATAATAACAACAGTTATAGCGATAATAATAATAATAATAAGGATAATAATAATAGTTATAAGAAGGAAGACAAAAGGAATAGGAATAATAATAATAGTAACAAGAATAATAACAACAGTTATAGCGATAATAATAATAGTAACAAGAATAATAATAACAGTTATAGCGATAATAATAATAATAATAAGGATAATAATAATAGTTATAAGGATAAATACAAGAGGAATAGGGATAATAGTAATAGTAATAAGATTAATAATAACAGTTATAGCGATAATAATAATAATAATAAGGATAATAATAATAGTTATAAGGATAAAGACAAGGGCAATAGCGATAATAATAATAGTAATAACAATAATAATAACAGTTGTAGCGATAATAATAATAGTAAAAAGGATTAATAATAATAGTTATATGGATAAAGACAAGAGTAATACGGATAGTAACAATAGTAATAAGAATAATAATAACAGTTATAGCGATAATAATAATAGTAACAAGAATAATAATAACAGTTATAGCGATAATAATAATAGTAATAAGGATAATAATAATAGTTATAAGGATATAGACAAGAGGAATAGGGATAATAGTAATAGTAATAAGAATAATAATAACAGTTATAGCGATAATAATAATAGTAATAACAATAATAATAACAGTTGTAGCGATAATAATAATAGTAAAAAGGATTAATAATAATAGTTATATGGATAAAGGCAAGAGTAATACGGATAGTAACAATAGTAATAAGAATAATAATAACAGTTATAGCGATAATAATAATAGTAACAAGAATAATAATAACAGTTATAGCGATAATAATAATAATAATAAGGATAATAATAATAGTTATAAGGAGAAAGACAAGAGGAAAAGGGATAATAATAATAGTAACAAGAATAATAGTAACAGTTATAGCGATAATAATAATAGTTATAAGGAGAAAGACAAGAGGAATAGGGATAATAATAATAGTAACAATAATAATAACAACAGTTACAGCGATAATAATAATAATAATAAGGATAATAATAATAGTTACAAGGAGGAAGACAAAAGGAATAGGGATAATAATAATAGTAACAAGAATAATAATAACAGTTATAGCGGTAATAATAATAGTATTAAGGATAAAGGCAAGAGTAATACGGACAGTAATAATAGTAACAAGAATAATAATAACAGTTATAGCGATAATAATAATAGTAATAAGGATAATAATAATAGTTATAAAGATATAGGCAAGAGGAATAGGGATAATAGTAATAGTAATAAGAATAATAATAACAGTTATAGCGATAATAATAATAATAATAAGGATAATAATAATAGTTATAAGGAGAAAGACAAGAGGAATAGGGATAATAATAATAGTAACAAGAATAATAATAACAGTTATAGCGATAATAATAATAGTGTTAAGGATAATAATAATAATTATAAGGATAAAGACAAGAGTAATAGGGATAGTAACAATAGAATAACCATAATAATAACAGTTATAGCGATAATAATAATAGTATTAAGGATAATAATAACAGTTATAGCGATAATAATAATAATAATAAGGATAATAATAATAGTTATAAGAAGGAAGACAAAAG
Source organism: Megachile ligniseca (assembly GCA_945859555.1). NCBI lineage: Eukaryota > Metazoa > Arthropoda > Insecta > Hymenoptera > Megachilidae > Megachile > Megachile ligniseca. The sequence continues at coordinate 74,449 of CAMAOC010000119.1, read as the reverse complement.
GAATAGGAATAATAATAATAGTAACAAGAATAATAATAACAGTTATAGCGATAATAATAATAGTAATAAGGATAATAATAATAGTTATAAGGATATAGACAAGAGGAATAGGGATAATAGTAATAGTAATAAGAATAATAATAACAGTTATAGCGATAATAATAATAGTAATAACAATAATAATAACAGTTGTAGCGATAATAATAATAGTAAAAAGGATTAATAATAATAGTTATATGGATAAAGACAAGAGTAATACGGATAGTAACAATAGTAATAAGAATAATAATAACAGTTATAGCGATAATAATAATAGTAACAAGAATAATAATAACAGTTATAGCGATAATAATAATAATAATAAGGATAATAATAATAGTTATAAGGAGAAAGACAAGAGGAAAAGGGATAATAATAATAGTAACAAGAATAATAGTAACAGTTATAGCGATAATAATAATAGTTATAAGGAGAAAGACAAGAGGAATAGGGATAATAATAATAGTAACAATAATAATAACAACAGTTACAGCGATAATAATAATAATAATAAGGATAATAATAATAGTTACAAGGAGGAAGACAAAAGGAATAGGGATAATAATAATAGTAACAAGAATAATAATAACAGTTATAGCGGTAATAATAATAGTATTAAGGATAAAGGCAAGAGTAATACGGACAGTAATAATAGTAACAAGAATAATAATAACAGTTATAGCGATAATAATAATAGTAATAAGGATAATAATAATAGTTATAAAGATATAGACAAGAGGAATAGGGATAATAGTAATAGTAATAAGAATAATAATAACAGTTATAGCGATAATAATAATAATAATAAGGATAATAATAATAGTTATAAGGAGAAAGACAAGAGGAATAGGGATAATAATAATAGTAACAAGAATAATAATAACAGTTATAGCGATAATAATAATAGTGTTAAGGATAATAATAATAGTTATAAGGAGAAAGACAAGAGGAATAGGGATAATAATAATAGTAACAAGAATAATAATAACAGTTATAGCGATAATAATAATAGTGTTAAGGATAATAATAATAGTTATAAGGGTAAAGACAAGAGTAATAGGGATAGTAACAATAGAATAACCATAATAATAACAGTTATAGCGATAATAATAATAGTAATAACAATAATAATAACAGTTGTAGCGATAATAATATTAGGTCGTCCGGAAAGTTCGTGCGGTTTTTGAGGGACAGTGGAAGTGCAACTAATTTAAACATTGATAGATATTTATTTCAATATATATATATGTGTCATACTGTTCCACAACGTGTCTCCACCTTTCCATCTTTCCAGAATCTCTCAGATTTTTCAGCAAAATATATATCTAAGCGATTTTGATCTCATCTAAGATGTTAAAATGTTTTCCGTTAAGGGAGTTTTGTAATGTCCGAAACAGGTGGAATTCTTTGGGTAAATGTTCGGTGAGTATGGTGGATGGGGTAATAGATCCCAACCAAACTCTAATATTTTTTCTGCGTGGTCAAAGAAACATGAGGGTGGGCTTTGTCAAGTTGAAACACAATTCCCTTCCGATTGGCTAATGTTCAATTACTCTTTTCAGCTTATCTAATTTTGAAAAATATGCCAAAAGTAACATCTTTTAGAATATATAACACTGTCATATGTTTTCAATCATGCTTCTATCTTTAAATCTTTGTTTTTGCCACCTATTGAAAATCCGCACGAACTTTCCGGACGACCCAATAATAGTAAAAAGGATTAATAATAATAGTTATATGGATAAAGACAAGAGTAATACGGATAGTAACAATAGTAATAAGAATAATAATAACAGTTATAGCGATAATAATAATAGTAACAAGAATAATAATAACAGTTATAGCGATAATAATAATAATAATAAGGATAATAATAATAGTTATAAGAAGGAAGACAAAAGGAATAGGAATAATAATAGTAGTAACAAGAATAATAATAACAGTTATAGCGATAATAATAATAGTATTAAGGATAATAATAACAGTTATAGCGATAATAATAATAATAATAAGGATAATAATGATAGTTATAAGGAGAAAGACAAGAGGAATAGGGATAATAATAATAGTAACAATAATAATATCAACAGTTATAGCGATAATAATAATTATAATAAGGATAATAATAATAGTTATAAGAAGGAAGACAAAAGGAATAGGAATAATAATAATAGTAACAAGAATAATAATAACAGTTATAGCGATAATAATAATAGTAATAAGGATAATAATAATAGTTATAAGGATATAGACAAGAGGAATAGGGATAATAGTAATAGTAATAAGAATAATAATAACAGTTATAGCGATAATAATAATAGTAATAACAATAATAATAACAGTTGTAGCGATAATAATAATAGTAAAAAGGATTAATAATAATAGTTATATGGATAAAGGCAAGAGTAATACGGATAGTAACAATAGTAATAAGAATAATAATAACAGTTATAGCGATAATAATAATAGTAACAAGAATAATAATAACAGTTATAGCGATAATAATAATAATAATAAGGATAATAATAATAGTTATAAGGAGAAAGACAAGAGGAAAAGGGATAATAATAATAGTAACAAGAATAATAGTAACAGTTATAGCGATAATAATAATAGTTATAAGGAGAAAGACAAGAGGAATAGGGATAATAATAATAGTAACAATAATAATAACAACAGTTACAGCGATAATAATAATAATAATAAGGATAATAATAATAGTTACAAGGAGGAAGACAAAAGGAATAGGGATAATAATAATAGTAACAAGAATAATAATAACAGTTATAGCGGTAATAATAATAGTATTAAGGATAAAGGCAAGAGTAATACGGACAGTAATAATAGTAACAAGAATAATAATAACAGTTATAGCGATAATAATAATAGTAATAAGGATAATAATAATAGTTATAAAGATATAGACAAGAGGAATAGGGATAATAGTAATAGTAATAAGAATAATAATAACAGTTATAGCGATAATAATAATAATAATAAGGATAATAATAATAGTTATAAGGAGAAAGACAAGAGGAATAGGGATAATAATAATAGTAACAAGAATAATAATAACAGTTATAGCGATAATAATAATAGTGTTAAGGATAATAATAATAGTTATAAGGGTAAAGACAAGAGTAATAGGGATAGTAACAATAGAATAACCATAATAATAACAGTTATAGCGATAATAATAATAGTATTAAGGATAATAATAACAGTTATAGCGATAATAATAATAATAATAAGGATAATAATAATAGTTATAAGGAGAAAGACAAGAGGAATAGGGATAATAATAATAGTAACAATAATAATATCAACAGTTATAGCGATAATAATAATAATAATAAGGATAATAATAATAGTTATAAGAAGGAAGACAAAAGGAATAGGAATAATAATAGTAGTAACAAGAATAATAATAACAGTTATAGAGATAATAATAATAGTAATAAGGATAATAATAATAGTTATAAGGATATAGACAAGAGGAATAGGGATAATAGTAATAGTAATAAGAATAATAATAACAGTTATAGCGATAATAATAATAATAATAAGGATAATAATAATAGTTATAAGGAGAAAGACAAGAGGAATAGGGATAATAATAATAGTAACAAGAATAATAATAACAGTTATAGCGATAATAATAATAGTGTTAAGGATAATAATAATAGTTATAAGGATAAAGACAAGAGTAATAGGGATAGTAACAATAGAATAACCATAATAATAACAGTTATAGCGATAATAATAATAGTTATAATGATAAAGGCAAGAGTAATACGGATAGTAACAATAGAATAAATATAATAATAACAGTTATAGCGATAATAATAATAATAATATGAATAATAATAATAGTTATAAGTAAAAAGACAAGAGGAATAGGGATAATAGTAATAGTAACAAGAATAATAATAACAGTTATAGCGATAATAATAATAGTGTTAAGGATAATAATAATAGTTATAAGGATAAAGACAAGAGTAATAGGGATAGTAACAATAGAATAACCATAACAATAACAGTTATAGCGATAATAATAATAGTATTAAGGATAATAATAACAGTTATAGCGATAATAATAATAATAATAAGGATAATAATAATAGTTATAAGGAGAAAGACAAGAGGAATAGGGATAATAATAATAGTAACAATAATAATATCAACAGTTATAGCGATAATAATAATAATAATAAGGATAATAATAATAGTTATAAGAAGGAAGACAAAAGGAATAGGAATAATAATAATAGTAACAAGAATAATAATAACAGTTATAGCGATAATAATAATAGTATTAAGGATAATAATAACAGTTATAGCGATAATAATAATAATAATAAGGATAATAATAATAGTTATAAGGAGAAAGACAAGAGGAATAGGGATAATAATAATAGTAACAATAATAATATCAACAGTTATAGCGATAATAATAATAATAATAAGGATAATAATAATAGTTATAAGGATAAATACAAGAGGAATAGGGATAATAGTAATAGTAATAAGATTAATAATAACAGTTATAGCGATAATAATAATAATAATAAGGATAATAATAATAGTTATAAGGATAAAGACAAGGGCAATAGCGATAATAATAATAGTAATAACAATAATAATAACAGTTGTAGCGATAATAATAATAGTAAAAAGGATTAATAATAATAGTTATATGGATAAAGACAAGAGTAATACGGATAGTAACAATAGTAATAAGAATAATAATAACAGTTATAGCGATAATAATAATAGTAACAAGAATAATAATAACAGTTATAGCGATAATAATAATAATAATAAGGATAATAATAATAGTTATAAGAAGGAAGACAAAAGGAATAGGAATAATAATAGTAGTAACAAGAATAATAATAACAGTTATAGCGATAATAATAATAATAATAAGGATAATAATAATAGTTATAAGGAGAAAGACAAGAGGAATAGGGATAATAATAATAGTAACAAGAATAATAGTAACAGTTATACCGATAATAATAATAGTTATAAGGAGAAAGACAAGAGGAATAGGGATAATAATAATAGTAACAATAATAATAACAACAGTTATAGCGATAATAATAATAATAATAAGGATAATAATAATAGTTATAAGGAGGAAGACAAAAGGAATAGGGATAATAATAATAGTAACAAGAATAATAATAACAGTTATAGCGGTAATAATAATAGTATTAAGGATAAAGGCAAGAGTAATACGGACAGTAATAATAGTAACAAGAATAATAATAACAGTTATAGCGATAATAATAATAGTAATAAGGATAATAATAATAGTTATGAGGATATAGACAAGAGGAATAGGGATAATAGTAATAGTAATAAGAATAATAATAACAGTTATAGCGATAATAATAATAATAATAAGGATAATAATAATAGTTATAAGGAGAAAGACAAGAGGAATAGGGATAATAATAATAGTAACAAGAATAATAATAACAGTTATAGCGATAATAATAATAGTGTTAAGGATAATAATAATAGTTATAAGGATAAAGACAAGAGTAATAGGGATAGTAACAATAGAATAACCATAACAATAACAGTTATAGCGATAATAATAATAGTATTAAGGATAATAATAACAGTTATAGCGATAATAATAATAATAATAAGGATAATAATAATAGTTATAAGGAGAAAGACAAGAGGAATAGGGATAATAATAATAGTAACAATAATAATATCAACAGTTATAGCGATAATAATAATAATAATAAGGATAATAATAATAGTTATAAGAAGGAAGACAAAAGGAATAGGAATAATAATAATAGTAACAAGAATAATAATAACAGTTATAGCGATAATAATAATAGTAATAAGGATAGTAATAATAGTTATAAGGATATAGACAAGAGGAATAGGGATAATAGTAATAGTAATAAGAATAATAATAACAGTTATAGCGATAATAATAATAGTAATAACAATAATAATAACAGTTGTAGCGATAATAATAATAGTAAAAAGGATTAATAACAATAGTTATATGGATAAAGGCAAGAGTAATACGGATAGTAACAATAGTAATAAGAATAATAATAACAGTTATAGCGATAATAATAATAGTAACAAGAATAATAATAACAGTTATAGCGATAATAATAATAATAATAAGGATAATAATAATAGTTATAAGGAGAAAGACAAGAGGAAAAGGGATAATAATAATAGTAACAAGAATAATAGTAACAGTTATAGCGATAATAATAATAGTTATAAGGAGAAAGACAAGAGGAATAGGGATAATAATAATAGTAACAATAATAATAACAACAGTTACAGCGATAATAATAATAATAATAAGGATAATAATAATAGTTACAAGGAGGAAGACAAAAGGAATAGGGATAATAATAATAGTAACAAGAATAATAATAACAGTTATAGCGGTAATAATAATAGTATTAAGGATAAAGGCAAGAGTAATACGGACAGTAATAATAGTAACAAGAATAATAATAACAGTTATAGCGATAATAATAATAGTAATAAGGATAATAATAATAGTTATAAAGATATAGACAAGAGGAATAGGGATAATAGTAATAGTAATAAGAATAATAATAACAGTTATAGCGATAATAATAATAATAATAAGGATAATAATAATAGTTATAAGGAGAAAGACAAGAGGAATAGGGATAATAATAATAGTAACAAGAATAATAATAACAGTTATAGCGATAATAATAATAGTGTTAAGGATAATAATAATAATTATAAGGATAAAGACAAGAGTAATAGGGATAGTAACAATAGAATAACCATAATAATAACAGTTATAGCGATAATAATAATAATAATAAGGATAATAATGATAGTTATAAGGAGAAGGACAAGAGGAATAGGGATAATAATAATAGTAACAATAATAATATCAACAGTTATAGCGATAATAATAATAATAATAAGGATAATAATAATAGTTATAAGAAGGAAGACAAAAGGAATAGGAATAATAATAATAGTAACAAGAATAATAATAACAGTTATAGCGATAATAATAATAGTAATAAGGATAATAATAATAGTTATAAGGATATAGACAAGAGGAATAGGGATAATAGTAATAGTAATAAGAATAATAATAACAGTTATAGCGATAATAATAATAGTAATAACAATAATAATAACAGTTGTAGCGATAATAATAATAGTAAAAAGGATTAATAATAATAGTTATATGGATAAAGACAAGAGTAATACGGATAGTAACAATAGTAATAAGAATAATAATAACAGTTATAGCGATAATAATAATAGTAACAAGAATAATAATAACAGTTATAGCGATAATAATAATAATAATAAGGATAATAATAATAGTTATAAGGAGAAAGACAAGAGGAAAAGGGATAATAATAATAGTAACAAGAATAATAGTAACAGTTATAGCGATAATAATAATAGTTATAAGGAGAAAGACAAGAGGAATAGGGATAATAATAATAGTAACAATAATAATAACAACAGTTACAGCGATAATAATAATAATAATAAGGATAATAATAATAGTTACAAGGAGGAAGACAAAAGGAATAGGGATAATAATAATAGTAACAAGAATAATAATAACAGTTATAGCGGTAATAATAATAGTATTAAGGATAAAGGCAAGAGTAATACGGACAGTAATAATAGTAACAAGAATAATAATAACAGTTATAGCGATAATAATAATAGTAATAAGGATAATAATAATAGTTATAAAGATATAGACAAGAGGAATAGGGATAATAGTAATAGTAATAAGAATAATAATAACAGTTATAGCGATAATAATAATAATAATAAGGATAATAATAATAGTTATAAGGAGAAAGACAAGAGGAATAGGGATAATAATAATAGTAACAAGAATAATAATAACAGTTATAGCGATAATAATAATAGTGTTAAGGATAATAATAATAGTTATAAGGGTAAAGACAAGAGTAATAGGGATAGTAACAATAGAATAACCATAATAATAACAGTTATAGCGATAATAATAATAGTATTAAGGATAATAATAACAGTTATAGCGATAATAATGATAATAATAAGGATAATAATAATAGTTATAAGGAGAAAGACAAGAGGAATAGGGATAATAATAATAGTAACAATAATAATATCAACAGTTATAGCGATAATAATAATAATAATAAGGATAATAATAATAGTTATAAGAAGGAAGACAAAAGGAATAGGAATAATAATAGTAGTAACAATAATAATATCAACAGTTATAGCGATAATAATAATAATAATAAGGATAATAATAATAGTTATAAGAAGGAAGACAAAAGGAATAGGAATAATAATAGTAGTAACAAGAATAATAATAACAGTTATAGCGATAATAATAATAGTAATAAGGATAATAATAATAGTTATAAGGATATAGACAAGAGGAATAGGGATAATAGTAATAGTAATAAGAATAATAATAACAGTTATAGCGATAATAATAATAATAATAAGGATAATAATAATAGTTATAAGGAGAAAGACAAGAGGAATAGGGATAATAATAATAGTAACAAGAATAATAATAACAGTTATAGCGATAATAATAATAGTGTTAAGGATAATAATAATAGTTATAAGGATAAAGACAAGAGTAATAGGGATAGTAACAATAGAATAACCATAATAATAACAGTTATAGCGATAATAATAATAGTTATAATGATAAAGGCAAGAGTAATACGGATAGTAACAATAGAATAAATATAATAATAACAGTTATAGCGATAATAATAATAATAATATGAATAATAATAATAGTTATTAGTAAAAAGACAAGAGGAATAGGGATAATAGTAATAGTAATAAGAATAATAAGAACAGTTATAGCGATAATAATAATAATAATAAGGATAATAATAATAGTTATGAGGATAAAGACAAGAGGAATAGGGATAATAATAATAGTAACAATAATAATAACAACAGTTATAGCGATAATAATAATAATAATAAGGATAATAATAATAGTTATAAGAAGGAAGACAAAAGGAATAGGAATAATAATAATAGTAACAAGAATAATAATAACAGTTATAGCGATAATAATAATAGTAAGAAGGATTATAATAATAGTTACAAGGATATAGACAAGAGGAATAGGGATAATAGTAATAGTAATAAGAATAATAATAACAGTTATAGCGATAATAATAATAATAATAAGGATAATAATAATAGTTATAAGGAGAAAGACAAGAGGAATAGGGATAATAATAATAGTAACAAGAATAATAATAACAGTTATAGCGATAATAATAATAGTGTTAAGGATAATAATAATAGTTATAAGGATAAAGACAAGAGTAATAGGGATAGTAACAATAGAATAACCATAATAATAACAGTTATAGCGATAATAATAATAGTTATAATGATAAAGGCAAGAGTAATACGGATAGTAACAATAGAATAAACATAATAATAACAGTTATAGCGATAATAATAATAATAATATGAATAATAATAATAGTTATAAGTATAAAGACAAGAGGAATAGGGATAATAGTAATAGTAATAAGAATAATAAGAACAGTTATAGCGATAATAATAATAATAATAAGGATAATAATAATAGTTATAAGGATAAAGACAAGAGTAATAGGGATAGTAACAATAGAATAACCATAACAATAACAGTTATAGCGATAATAATAATAGTATTAAGGATAATAATAACAGTTATAGCGATAATAATAATAATAATAAGGATAATAATAATAGTTATAAGGAGAAAGACAAGAGGAATAGGGATAATAATAATAGTAACAATAATAATATCAACAGTTATAGCGATAATAATAATTATAATAAGGATAATAATAATAGTTATAAGAAGGAAGACAAAAGGAATAGGAATAATAATAATAGTAACAAGAATAATAATAACAGTTATAGCGATAATAATAATAGTAATAAGGATAATAATAATAGTTATAAGGATATAGACAAGAGGAATAGGGATAATAGTAATAGTAATAAGAATAATAATAACAGTTATAGCGATAATAATAATAGTAATAACAATAATAATAACAGTTGTAGCGATAATAATAATAGTAAAAAGGATTAATAATAATAGTTATATGGATAAAGGCAAGAGTAATACGGATAGTAACAATAGTAATAAGAATAATAATAACAGTTATAGCGATAATAATAATAGTAACAAGAATAATAATAACAGTTATAGCGATAATAATAATAATAATAAGGATAATAATAATAGTTATAAGGAGAAAGACAAGAGGAAAAGGGATAATAATAATAGTAACAAGAATAATAGTAACAGTTATAGCGATAATAATAATAGTTATAAGGAGAAAGACAAGAGGAATAGGGATAATAATAATAGTAACAATAATAATAACAACAGTTACAGCGATAATAATAATAATAATAAGGATAATAATAATAGTTACAAGGAGGAAGACAAAAGGAATAGGGATAATAATAATAGTAACAAGAATAATAATAACAGTTATAGCGATAATAATAATAGTGTTAAGGATAATAATAATAATTATAAGGATAAAGACAAGAGTAATAGGGATAGTAACAATAGAATAACCATAATAATAACAGTTATAGCGATAATAATAATAGTATTAAGGATAATAATAACAGTTATAGCGATAATAATAATAATAATAAGGATAATAATGATAGTTATAAGGAGAAAGACAAGAGGAATAGGGATAATAATAATAGTAACAATAATAATATCAACAGTTATAGCGATAATAATAATAATAATAAGGATAATAATAATAGTTATAAGAAGGAAGACAAAAGGAATAGGAATAATAATAATAGTAACAAGAATAATAATAACAGTTATAGCGATAATAATAATAGTAATAAGGATAATAATAATAGTTACAAGGAGGAAGACAAAAGGAATAGGGATAATAATAATAGTAACAAGAATAATAATAACAGTTATAGCGGTAATAATAATAGTATTAAGGATAAAGGCAAGAGTAATACGGACAGTAATAATAGTAACAAGAATAATAATAACAGTTATAGCGATAATAATAATAGTAATAAGGATAATAATAATAGTTATAAAGATATAGACAAGAGGAATAGGGATAATAGTAATAGTAATAAGAATAATAATAACAGTTATAGCGATAATAATAATAGTGTTAAGGATAATAATAATAGTTATAAGGGTAAAGACAAGAGTAATTGGGATAGTAACAATAGAATAACCATAATAATAACAGTTATAGCGATAATAATAATAGTATTAAGGATAATAATAACAGTTATAGCGATAATAATAATAATAATAAGGATAATAATAATAGTTATAAGGATATAGACAAGAGGAATAGGGATAATAGTAATAGTAATAAGAATAATAATAACAGTTATAGCGATAATAATAATAATAATAAGGATAATAATAATAGTTATAAGGAGAAAGACAAGAGGAATAGGGATAATAATAATAGTAACAAGAATAATATTAACAGTTATAGCGATAATAATAATAGTGTTAAGGATAATAATAATAGTTATAAGGATAAAGACAAGAGTAATAGGGATAGTAACAATAGAATAACCATAATAATAACAGTTATAGCGATAATAATAATGGTATTAAGGATAATAATAACAGTTATAGCGATAATAATAATAATAATAAGGATAATAATAATAGTTATAATTAGAAAGACAAGAGGAATAGGGATAATAATAATAGTAACAAGAATAATAATAACAGTTATAGCGGTAATAATAATAGTATTAAGGATAAAGGCAAGAGTAATACGGACAGTAATAATAGTAACAAGAATAATAGTAACAGTTATAGCGATAATAATAATAATAATAAGGATAATAATAATAGTTATAAGGAGGAAGACAAAAGGAATTGGGAAAATAATAATAGTAATAAGAATAATAATAACAGTTATAGCGATAATAATAATAGTAACAAGAATAATAATAACAGTTATAGCGGTAATAATAATAGTATTAAGGATAAAGGCAAGAGTAATACGGAGAGTAATAATAGTAACAAGAATAATAATAACAGTTATAGCGATAACAATAATAGTAATAAGGATAATAATAATAGTTATAAGGATATAGACAAGAGGAATAGGGATAATAGTAATAGTAATAAGAATAATAATAACAGTTATAGCGATAATAAGAATAGTAATAAGGATAATAATAATAGTTATAAGGATATAGACAAGAGGAATAGGGATAATAGTAATAGTAATAAGAATAATAATAACAGTTATAGCGATAATAATAATAGTAATAACAATAATAATAACAGTTGTAGCGATAATAATAATAGTAAAAAGGATTAATAATAATAGTTATATGGATAAAGACAAGAGTAATACGGATAGTAACAATAGTAATAAGAATAATAATAACAGTTATAGCGATAATAATAATAGTAACAAGAATAATAATAACAGTTATAGCGATAATAATAATAATAATAAGGATAATAGTAATAGTTATAAGGAGAAAGACAAGAGGAATAGGGATAATAATAATAGTAACAAGAATAATAGTAACAGTTATAGCGATAATAATAATAATAATAAGGATAATAATAATAGTTATAAGGAGAAAGACAAGAGGAATAGGGATAATAATAATAGTAACAAGAATAATAGTAACAGTTATAGCGATAATAATAATAGTTATAAGGGGAAAGACAAGAGGAATAGGGATAATAATAATAGTAACAAGAATAATAATAACAGTTATAGCGATAATAATAATAGTGTTGAGGATAATAATAATAGTTATAAGGATATAGACAAGAGGAATAGGGATAATAGTAATAGTAATAAGAATAATAATAACAGTTATAGCGATAATAATAATAGTAATAAGGATAATAATAACAGTTATAGCGATAATAATAATAATAATAATAATAATAATAATAAGGATAATGTAGGATGTGGTGGTCTGAGAAAAGATCTGCTCGTGGCGAATTCCAATTTTGTGCTTTTATTACTTTTAATAAATTTGTCTACACCGCACTGATATGTTTCTCTCGACGCTGCATAACATAAACTGACTGTCGATCGCAATCCCCAAAATGTATCCCCTCCCATGCACACGTACGTTTCCTTATAAAACAAATGCATTCCTCGCTCGGATCACTCACGCATTCACACACACACGCTCACACTGTACCGCTCCACATTCGGCCGTCCTGAATTTGACATCTGCCCTCAGGTGTCGCTAATCGTTTCATTACAATTGTCGTGATCGTTGTCGGTTTCGTTATCACTATCACTATCGTTGGTGACCCACGGCTTCAAGTGATCCGCTGATGTTGAAGTCTGCAGTGGACCCTCATGATTACCGACTTTTCTTACCAGGTAGCGATCATTCCTCAGCTCCCCGGTAATTTCATACGGCCCTAAAAATTTTGCAGTAAACTTTGACCCAGGTTGAGCCTGCGTCCGCTGTATGGCCACCAAATCGCCTTCCTTATAACGCCGCGGCTTCTTTCTTCTTCTGTCGAAGCCCCTCCTATTCTCCTGTTGGACTTGAAATATTTTCTGTCTCGCCGCTTCCCGCAACTCGTCGCGATCCTCCTGGAATGCAGCAATTATTTCCTCATTCAACAATGCAGATATCATCGGGTCTTCACGCAATCTCATGTCCGTCCCAAACAGCAACTTAAACGGCGTCATTCCCGTACTCCGATGCGGTACAGAGTTCAAATATTTTTGTGCCGTGTCTAAATGTTTAAACCATTCCTCCGGTTTCGCAATTGACAATTTTGTTATTAACGGAATAAGAGTTCGATTAACCCGTTCCACCTGTCCATTTCCACGTGGAACACCAGTCGCTATTTTTACATGTTGTATGTTTTCTCGCTCGCAATAACGTTCAAAGTCGTGAGACTTAAACGCAGTCCCTCTATCCGATATAATTCTTCTCGGATTACCGAATATCGCTGATTGTTTATCTAATCGCTTGACGACTTCGGCCGTATCGGTGGATCGCGTCGCATATAGCCAGACGAATTTACTAAACGCATCTGTTACGACGAATATATGTTTATAATTTTTACGCGTTGACGGCACTGGCCCTAAATGATCTATATGATAAGTTTGTAACGGCGCATCACCTTTGTCGATAGGATGCAAAAGTCCTTCCTGTTTGCCCTGTTTTTTGTTTGCTAGGATACACGGTACGCAATTCCTTATCACCCTCACTATTTTTGAGCTCATGTTGGGAAACCAAAACTCCCTTTTCAAAAGCAACAATGTCTTCCCAACCGAAAAGTGTCCTCTTTCATGATCCCGCCTAATTATTTGCGTTTGCAGACTCGCAGGCACCACTAACCGAACCTCGTCATCCACCTCTTTAAACAAGACACCGTTTCTTACGACGTAGCCATCTAAATGTCCCTCCCTTAACGCTTCGAATATCTTCCGTAGGCTGCTATCCTCATGCTGCGCTCGTTTAATCCGAACCATTAGTCCTTCTTCCTCGCGATCAATCGCTAAACAACTAGGTAACGGCTGTCGACTGAGCGCATCAACATGTGACATGCTCTTTCCTGATCTGTGTTCTACTGTATATTCGAACTCTTCCAGGAGAAGTGCCCACCTAGCCACTCTCACACACAAGTCCTTCTTCTTGAGCGTCAAGGCAAACGCTTTACAGTCAGTGACAATTTTAAACGGCACACCTAGTAGATAGACCCGAAACTTTTTCACCGCCTTTACAATAGCTAACGCTTCTAGTTCATAACTAGAATATTTAGATTCCGCCGCACTAGTTTTCCCACTTGCAAAGTACACGGGGTGTAACGCATTATCTTCCGCATCACGCTGGAAAAGGATCGCCCCATAACCGGCACTGGACGCATCCGTATGCAGTTCGGTATCTGCTCCCACCCGATATATCCTCAACACCGGCTTCTCGCACAACGACATTTTCAACTGTTTAAACGCGCATTCTTCCTTTTCCCCAAACACAAATTCACGGTTCGCTCTCAACAAGTCCGTCAATGGTCGCGCTATAATTGAATAGTTACGGATAAATTTACGGAAATATCCCGCCAAACCTAAAAAACTTTGAAGACTAGCAATATTTCGTGGCTTTTCAAAATTAACTACGGCCGCGGTTTTTCTTTCTGACGGTCGCACACTATTGTCCTCTATAATATGTCCTAGGAACTCGACACGCTTCTGCAAAAAGGCACATTTTTTCCAATTAATTACCAGTCCGGACTGGGCCGCTGTTTCCAACACTAACTTCAGATTATTCAACGCACTCTCATATCCGCTCGCAGGTATAATAAGGTCATCTATATACGACAATACTATTCCCTTGACAATTAAATTTTTAAACACGGCGTTTATAAATCTCTGAAAGACAGCAGGTGCGTTACATAGCCCAAACGGAACCTTCAAGAATTCATACTGACCATCCGGAAGTATAAAAGATGTATATTTACGACTGTCTTTACTAACAGAAACGTGGAAGAATCCATTCTTTAAATCAAGGGTACTGAACACTCGTGCACCCTGTAAGCGGTCCAGCTGGTCCTCGATGAGGGGTAGAGGATAGCGGTCCTTGACTATCTTCGCGTTCAACAACCTATAATCTACGCAGAGTCTCCTACCACCGTCTTTTTTGTTTACCAACACAATTGGACTAGCATAGTCCGACAAGGATGGCTGAATAATACCGTCGCGAAGCCATTCTTGCACTTGTTTATTCACCTCTTCTCTCTCTTTTGGTGATAAACGTCTTGCGCGCTGATACACCGGTTCGTTATCTTTTACAACGATATTCATTTCAATATTCACGTCACGAGTTTTCGAAGGAGTATACGACGCTATCAAGGTCTCAACCGCAGCTTGATATTGCTTGTTTGGAATATCCGACAAATCTACGCTATTTGACTCATAGACGCAATCTATACTTAAAACCTCGCGTTCCGCACAATTACGCCATGCAATAGGTTTGGTGATCGAGATTTTCCCATCCCTAATTGTCATTTCCGCTTTATTCAAAAAATCAGTTCCGACGATTAAATCATGCGTCGTTAAAGCATCGGAAATTACATTGACTTTGATCTCGAACATCTCGTTATCAATCGCGATACTAGTTTTAAATTCGCCAAGGGTTTTATGATTACGCGAGCCTACACCGCGGAAAACAATTTCTTTTTGCGTCAGTTCCGGCATGCCAATTTCAATGTATTTACTCGCACGCATCAGATTGATATCGCTTCCGGTATCGATTAAAGCTTTAACGCCATGTCCATTGATTTGTGTGTCCTTGCAGTACTTGCCTTTCGCTACGACTTCGCTGACGCCGCAACTGTCTTTAATTGCTGGCTTTTTGGTTGGGCAGTTCGTAGATATATGTCCAAATCCGCGACACTCAAAACACTTTTTTCCCTTATCCCTTGTCGGGCAGTCCGCGAACATATGGTCCTTCGCTCCACAACTGCGGCACCTTCTGATGACCTCGCTTTGTCGCGGTTGTACATCTTGATGGGTCGAATCATCCCCCTTCGGAATATATTTCTTTGAAGGGTGAGTTTTCTCACCCGTGTCCAATCGCACCTTACCGAATGCCGCAAGCAACAACGACTTATTTCCAAATTGCTGGATCCGCGCCTGATTCTGCAAAGTGACGTCAGGAATGCCTTCGATGATCTGTTCTACCAGTTCGTCCTCTTCAATAGGGACACGGTTCGCTAATATTATTTTATCATGGAAGTATTCCCCAAAAGGTTCCCCTTTCTTCCACATACGCTGTTCAAACTGTCTCCTCCTCGCTGTTTTGTTCGGTTGATGATGATACATCGATCGCATTTCATCTAAAAATTGTTCAATCGGCAACAATACGAATTCCGGCTTCGAGTGAAACCACTCAAGGGCTTTCCCACGCAATCGAGAACCTATCAAAATCCGGCATTCAGATTCTTCCAAATCATATGACGTTTTCAGCACCGTCAATTGTCTTTCCCACCTTTCATACTTGCTTCCGTCGCCATCGAAATAATTCAGGAGGTCAGCGATCGCCGTGATGCTCATCTTTTTCTGAGGGCTTCTTACCGTTGCTTCCGCTTCCGTTACGCTCAAGGATTGCATCCTTTGTAACATTTCCATTTCGCGACGCTGTAACTCTATCTCACGCTTCATGAGCTCATTCTCGCGTCGCAAGAATTGCATCTCGTGTTCGCTAATACTTGCCGCCGCCGGTTCCCGATGGGTAACCACGTTCTCGTCCGTTTCAGATGGTCCTGCTCGCGTTTCTGTCACGACATCCGCAACGGTCAATCCATCTGGATCCGCAGCAACCAATCGTTGCACTAATTCGGTCTTTGTTCCCGAAGAAGGCAAACCCAATTTTCTCAATTCCTCCTTGAGGCGCGCCACAGAAAGTTCTTGAAACTTTTCCATAATCAATTTGCAATTAACCACTACAAGCCGCTAAGAACTGTTCACAATTCAACAAAACACAACGTCAAAAATGTCTCACTTCCGTCACGAACACTACCTTCCACAGATACGGCTATACCAATCCCGGAGGGGCCCCCAAAATTGTAGGATGTGGTGGTCTGAGAAAAGATCTGCTCGTGGCGAATTCCAATTTTGTGCTTTTATTACTTTTAATAAATTTGTCTACACCGCACTGATATGTTTCTCTCGACGCTGCATAACATAAACTGACTGTCGATCGCAATCCCCAAAATGTATCCCCTCCCATGCACACGTACGTTTCCTTATAAAACAAATGCATTCCTCGCTCGGATCACTCACGCATTCACACACACACGCTCACACTGTACCGCTCCACAATAATAATAATAGTTATAAGGATAAAGACAAGAGGAATAGGGATAATAGTAATAGTAATAAGAATAATAATAACAGTTATAGCGATAATAATAATAATAATAAGGATAATAATAATAGGTATAAGGAGAAAGACAAGAGGAATAGGGGTAATAACAATAGTAACAAGAATAATAACAACAGTTATAGCGATAATAATAATAATAATAAGGATAATAATAATAGTTATAAGGATAAATACAAGAGGAATAGGGATAATAGTAATAGTAATAAGAATAATAAGAACAGTTATAGCGATAATAATAATAATAATAAGGATAATAATAATAGTTATGAGGATAAAGACAAGAGGAATAGGGATAATAATAATAGTAACAATAATAATAACAACAGTTATAGCGATAATAATAATAATAATAAGGATAATAATAATAGTTATAAGAAGGAAGACAAAAGGAATAGGAATAATAATAATAGTAACAAGAATAATAATAACAGTTATAGCGATAATAATAATAGTAAGAAGGATTATAATAATAGTAATAAGAATAATAATAACAGTTATAGCGATAATAATAATAATAATAAGGATAATAATAATAGGTATAAGGAGAAAGACAAGAGGAATAGGGATAATAACAATAGTAACAAGAATAATAACAACAGTTATAGCGATAATAATAATAATAATAAGGATAATAATAATAGTTATAAGGATAAATACAAGAGGAATAGGGATAATAGTAATAGTAATAAGAATAATAAGAACAGTTATAGCGATAATAATAATAATAATAAGGATAATAATAATAGGTATAAGGAGAAAGACAAGAGGAATAGGGATAATAACAATAGTAACAAGAATAATAACAACAGTTATAGCGATAATAATAATAATAATAAGGATAATAATAATAGTTATAAGGATAAATACAAGAGGAATAGGGATAATAGTAATAGTAATAAGAATAATAAGAACAGTTATAGCGATAACAATAATAGTAATAAGGATAATAATAATAGTTATAAGGATATAGACAAGAGGAATAGGGATAATAGTAATAGTAATAAGAATAATAATAACAGTTATAGCGATAATAATAATAGTAATAACAATAATAATAACAGTTGTAGCGATAATAATAATAGTAAAAAGGATTAATAATAATAGTTATATGGATAAAGACAAGAGTAATACGGATAGTAACAATAGTAATAAGAATAATAATAACAGTTATAGCGATAATAATAATAGTAACAAGAATAATAATAACAGTTATAGCGATAATAATAATAATAATAAGGATAATAGTAATAGTTATAAGGAGAAAGACAAGAGGAATAGGGATAATAATAATAGTAACAAGAATAATAGTAACAGTTATAGCGATAATAATAGTAATAATAAGGATAATAATAATAGTTAGAAGGAGAAAGACAAGAGGAATAGTGGATAATAATAATAGTAACAAGAATAATAGTAACAGTTATAGCGATAATAATAATAGTTATAAGGAGAAAGACAAGAGGAATAGGGATAATAATAATAGTAACAATAATAATAACAACAGTTATAGCGATAATAATAATAATAATAAGGATAATAATAATAGTTATAAGGAGGAAGACAAAAGGAATAGGGATAATAATAATAGTAACAAGAATAATAATAACAGTTATAGCGGTAATAATAATAGTATTAAGGATAAAGGCAAGAGTAATACGGACAGTAATAATAGTAACAAGAATAATAATAACAGTTATAGCGATAATAATAATAGTAATAAGGATAATAATAATAGTTATAAGGATATAGACAAGAGGAATAGGGATAATAGTAATAGTAATAAGAATAATAATAACAGTTATAGCGATAATAATAATAATAATAAGGATAATAATAATAGTTATAAGGAGAAAGACAAGAGGAACAGGATAATAATAATAGTAACAAGAATAATAATAACAGTTATAGCGATAATAATAATAGTGTTGAGGATAATAATAATAGTTATGAGGATAAAGACAAGAGTAATAGGGATAGTAACAATAGAATAACCATAACAATAACAGTTATAGCGATAATAATAATAGTATTAAGGATAATAATAACAGTTATAGCGATAATAATAATAATAATAAGGATAATAATAATAGTTATAAGGAGAAAGACAAGAGGAATAGGTGTAATAATAATAGTAACAATAATAATATCAACAGTTATAGCGATAATAATAATAATATTAAGGATAATAATAATAGTTATAAGAAGGAAGACAAAAGGAATAGGAATAATAATAATAGTAACAAGAATAATAATAACAGTTATAGCGATAATAATAATAGTAATAAGGATAATAATAATAGTTATAAGGATATAGACAAGAGGAATAGGGATAATAGTAATAGTAATAAGAATAATAATAACAGTTATAGCGATAATAATAATAGTAATAAGGATAATAATAACAGTTATAGCGATAATAATAATAATAATAATAATAATAATAAGGATAATAATAATAGTTATAAGGATAAAGACAAGAGGAATAGGGATAATAGTAATAGTAATAAGAATAATAATAACAGTTATAGCGATAATAATAATAATAATAAGGATAATAATAATAGGTATAAGGAGAAAGACAAGAGGAATAGGGATAATAACAATAGTAACAAGAATAATAACAACAGTTATAGCGATAATAATAATAGTAATAAGGATAATAATAATAGTAATAAGAATAATAATAACAGTTATTAGCGATAATAATAATAGTTATAAGGATAAAGACAAGAGTAATAGGGATAGTAACAATAGAATAACCATAATAATAACAGTTATAGCGATAATAATAATAGTAATAAGGATAATAATAATAGTTATAAGGATAAAGACAAGGGCAATAGCGATAAAAATAATAGTAATAACAATAATAATAACAGTTGTAGCGATAATAATAATAGTAAAAAGGATTAATAATAATAGTTATATGGATTAAGACAAGAGTAATACGGATAGTAACAATAGTAATAAGAATAATAATAACAGTTATAGCGATAATAATAATAGTAACAAGAATAATAATAACAGTTATAGCGGTAATAATAATAGTGTTGAGGATAATAATAATAGTTATAAGGATAAAGACAAGAGTAATAGGGATAGCAACAATAGAATAACCATAACAATAACAGTTATAGCGATAATAATAATAGTATTAAGGATAATAATAACAGTTATAGCGATAATAATAATAATAATAAGGATAATAATAATAGTTATAAGGAGAAAGACAAGAGGAATAGGTATAATAATAATAGTAACAATAATAATATCAACAGTTATAGCGATAATAATAATAATAATAATAAGGATAATAATAATAGTTATAAGAAGGAAGACAAAAGGAATAGGAATAATAATAATAGTAACAAGAATAATAATAACAGTTATAGCGATAATAATAATAGTAATAAGGATAATAATAATAGTTATAAGGATATAGACAAGAGGAATAGGGATAATAGTAATAGTAATAAGAATAATAATAACAGTTATAGCGATAATAATAATAGTAATAAGGATAATAATAACAGTTATAGCGATAATAATAATAATAATAATAATAATAATAAGGATAATAATAATAGTTATAAGAATAAAGACAAGAGAACAGGGATAATAGTAATAGTAATAAGAATAATAATAACAGTTATAGCGATAATAATAATAAAAATAAGGATAATAATAATAGGTATAAGGAGAAAGACAAGAGGAATAGGGATAATAACAATAGTAACAAGAATAATAACAACAGTTATAGCGATAATAATAATAATAATAAGGATAATAATAATAGTTATAAGAAGGAAGACAAAAGGAATAGGAATAATAATAATAGTAACAAGAATAATAATAACAGTTATAGCGATAATAATAATAGTAAGAAGGATTATAATAATAGTTATAAGGATATAGACAAGAGGAATAGGGATAATAGTAATAGTAATAAGAATAATAACAACAGTTATAGCGATAATAATAATAATAATAAGGATAATAATAATAGTTATAAGGATAAATACAAGAGGAATAGGGATAATAATAATAGTAACAAGAATAATAATAACAGTTATAGCGATAATAATAATAGTGTTAAGGATAATAATAATAGTTATAAGGATAAAGACAAGAGTAATAGGGATAGTAACAATAGAATAACCATAATAATAACATTTATAGCGATAATAATAATGGTATTAAGGATAATAATAACAGTTATAGCGATAATAATAATAGTATTAAGGATAATAATAATAGTAATAAGGATAATAATAATAGTAATAAGAATAATAATAACAGTTATTAGCGATAATAATAATAGTTATAAGGATAAAGACAAGAGTAATAGGGATAGTAACAATAGAATAACCATAATAATAACAGTTATAGCGATAATAATAATAATAATAAGGATAATAATAATAGTTATAAGGAGAAAGACAAGAGGAATAGGGATAATAATAATAGTAACAAGAATAATAATAACAGTTATAGCGATAATAATAATAGTGTTAAGGATAATAATAATAGTTATAAGGATAAAGACAAGAGTAATAGGGATAGTAACAATAGAATAACCATAATAATAACAGTTATAGCCATAATAATAATAGTATTAAGGATAATAATAACAGTTATAGCGATAATAATAATAATAATAAGGATAATAATAATAGTAATAATAATAATAATAACAGTTATTAGCGATAATAATAACAGTTATAATGATAAAGGCAAGAGTAATAGGGATAGTAACAATAGAATAACCATAATAATAACAGTTATAGCGATAATAATAATGGTATTAAGGATAATAATAACAGTTATAGCGATAATAATAATAATAATAAGGATAATAATAATAGTTATAATTAGAAAGACAAGAGGAATAGGGATAATAATAATAGTAACAAGAATAATAATAACAGTTATAGCGGTAATAATAATAGTATTAAGGATAAAGGCAAGAGTAATACGGACAGTAATAATAGTAACAAGAATAAAAGTAACAGTTATAGCGATAATAATAATAATAATAAGGATAATAATAATAGTTATAAGGAGAAGACAAAAGGAATGGGAAAATAATAATAGTAATAAGAATAATAATAACAGTTATAGCGATAATAATAATAGTAACAAGAATATTAATAACAGTTATAGCGGTAATAATAATAGTATTAAGGATAAAGGCAAGAGTAATACGGAGAGTAATAATAGTAACAAGAATAATAATAACAGTTATAGCGATAACAATAATAGTATTAAGGATAATAATAATAGTTATAAGGATATAGACAAGAGGAATAGGGATAATAGTAATAGTAATAAGAATAATAATAACAGTTATAGCGATAATAAGAATAGTAATAAGGATAATAATAATAGTTGTAAGGATATAGACAAGAGGAATAGGGATAATAGTAATAGTAATAAGAATAATAATAACAGTTATAGCGATAATAATAATAGTAATAACAATAATAATAACAGTTGTAGCGATAATAATAATAGTAAAAAGGATTAATAATAATAGTTATATGGATAAAGACAAGAGTAACACGGATAGTAACAATAGTAATAAGAATAATAATAACAGTTATAGCGATAATAATAATAGTAACAAGAATAATAATAACAGTTATAGCGATAATAATAATAATAATAAGGATAATAGTAATAGTTATAAGGAGAAAGACAAGAGGAAATAGGGATAATAATAATAGTAACAAGAATAATAGTAACAGTTATAGCGATAATAATAATAATAATAAGGATAATAATAATAGTTATAAGGAGAAAGACAAGAGGAATAGGGATAATAATAATAGTAACAAGAATAATAGTAACAGTTATAGCGATAATAATAATAGTTATAAGGAGAAAGACAAGAGGAATAGGGATAATAATAATAGTAACAATAATAATAACAACAGTTATAGCGATAATAATAATAATAATAAGGATAATAATAATAGTTATAAGGAGGAAGACAAAAGGAATAGGGATAATAATAATAGTAACAAGAATAATAATAACAGTTATAGCGGTAATAATAATAGTATTAAGGATAAAGGCAAGAGTAATACGGACAGTAATAATAGTAACAAGAATAATAATAACAGTTATAGCGATAATAATAATAGTAATAAGGATAATAATAATAGTTATAAGGATATAGACAAGAGGAATAGGGATAATAGTAATAGTAATAAGAATAATAATAACAGTTATAGCGATAATAATAATAATAGTATTAAGGATAATATCAACAGTTATAGCGATAATAATAATAATAATAAGGATAATAATAATAGTTATAAGAAGGAAGACAAAAGGAATAGGAATAATAATAATAGTAACAAGAATAATAATAACAGTTATAGCGATAATAATAATAGTAATAAGGATAATAATAATAGTTATAAGGATATAGACAAGAGGAATAGGGATAATAGTAATAGTAATAAGAATAATAATAACAGTTATAGCGATAATAATAATAATAATAAGGATAATAATAATAGTTATAAGGATAAAGACAAGGGCAATAGCGATAATAATAATAGTAATAACAATAATAATAACAGTTGTAGCGATAATAATAATAGTAAAAAGGATTAATAATAATAGTTATATGGATAAAGACAAGAGTAATACGGATAGTAACAATAGTAATAAGAATAATAATAACAGTTATAGCGATAATAATAATAGTAACAAGAATAATAATAACAGTTATAGCGGTAATAATAATAGTGTTGAGGATAATAATAATAGTTATAAGGATAAAGACAAGAGTAATAGGGATAGCAACAATAGAATAACCATAACAATAACAGTTATAGCGATAATAATAATAGTATTAAGGATAATAATAACAGTTATAGCGATAATAATAATAATAATAAGGATAATAATAATAGTTATAAGGAGAAAGACAAGAGGAATAGGTATAATAATATTAGTAACAATAATAATATCAACAGTTATAGCGATAATAATAATAATAATAAGGATAATAATAATAGTTATAAGAAGGAAGACAAAAGGAATATTAATAATAATAATAGTAACAAGAATAATAATAACAGTTATAGCGATAATAATAATAGTAATAAGGGTTATAATAATAGTTATAAGGATATAGACAAGAGGAATAGGGATAATAGTAATAGTAATAAGAATAATAATTACAGTTATAGCGATAATAATAATAATAATAAGGATAATAATAATAGTTATAAGGAGAAAGACAAGAGGAATAGGGATAATAATAATAGTAACAAGAATAATAATAACAGTTATAGCGATAATAATAATAGTGTTAAGGATAATAATAATAGTTATAAGGATAAAGACAAGAGTAATAGGGATAGTAACAATAGAATAACCATAATAATAACAGTTATAGCCATAATAATAATAGTATTAAGGATAATAATAACAGTTATAGCGATAATAATAATAATAATAAGGATAATAATAATAGTAATAATAATAATAATAACAGTTATTAGCGATAATAATAACAGTTATAATGATAAAGGCAAGAGTAATAGGGATAGTAACAATAGAATAACCATAATAATAACAGTTATAGCGATAATAATAATGGTATTAAGGATAATAATAACAGTTATAGCGATAATAATAATAATAATAAGGATAATAATAATAGTTATAATTAGAAAGACAAGAGGAATAGGGATAATAATAATAGTAACAAGAATAATAATAACAGTTATAGCGGTAATAATAATAGTATTAAGGATAAAGGCAAGAGTAATACGGACAGTAATAATAGTAACAAGAATAAAAGTAACAGTTATAGCGATAATAATAATAATAATAAGGATAATAATAATAGTTATAAGGAGGAAGACAAAAGGAATTGGGAAAATAATAATAGTAATAAGAATAATAATAACAGTTATAGCGATAATAATAATAGTAACAAGAATAATAATAACAGTTATAGCGGTAATAATAATAGTATTAAGGATAAAGGCAAGAGTAATACGGAGAGTAATAATAGTAACAAGAATAATAATAACAGTTATAGCGATAACAATAATAGTATTAAGGATAATAATAATAGTTATAAGGATATAGACAAGAGGAATAGGGATAATAGTAATAGTAATAAGAATAATAATAACAGTTATAGCGATAATAAGAATAGTAATAAGGATAATAATAATAGTTATAAGGATATAGACAAGAGGAATAGGGATAATAGTAATAGTAATAAGAATAATAATAACAGTTATAGCGATAATAATAATAGTAATAACAATAATAATAACAGTTGTAGCGACAATAATAATAGTAAAAAGGATTAATAATAATCGTTATATGGATAAAGACAAGAGTAATACGGATAGTAACAATAGTAATAAGAATAATAATAACAGTTATAGCGATAATAATAATAGTAACAAGAATAATAATAACAGTTATAGCGATAATAATAATAATAATAAGGATAATAGTAATAGTTATAAGGAGAAAGACAAGAGGAATAGGGATAATAATAATAGTAACAAGAATAATAGTAACAGTTATAGCGATAATAATAATAATAATAAGGATAATAATAATAGTTATAAGGAGAAAGACAAGAGGAATAGGGATAATAATAATAGTAACAAGAATAATAGTAACAGTTATAGCGATAATAATAATAGTTATAAGGAGAAAGACAAGAGGAATAGGGATAATAATAATAGTAACAATAATAATAACAACAGTTATAGCGATAATAATAATAATAATAAGGATAATAATAATAGTTATAAGGAGGAAGACAAAAGGAATAGGGATAATAATAATAGTAACAAGAATAATAATAACAGTTATAGCGGTAATAATAATAGTATTAAGGATAAAGGCAAGAGTAATACGGACAGTAATAATAGTAACAAGAATAATAATAACAGTTATAGCGATAATAATAATAGTAATAAGGATAATAATAATAGTTATAAGGATATAGACAAGAGGAATAGGGATAATAGTAATAGTAATAAGAATAATAAGAACAGTTATAGCGATAATAATAATAATAGTATTAAGGATAATATCAACAGTTATAGCGATAATAATAATAATAATAAGGATAATAATAATAGTTATAAGAAGGAAGACAAAAGGAATAGGAATAATAATAATAGTAACAAGAATAATAATAACAGTTATAGCGATAATAATAATAGTAATAAGGATAATAATAATAGTTATAAGGATATAGACAAGAGGAATAGGGATAATAGTAATAGTAATAAGAATAATAATAACAGTTATAGCGATAATAATAATAATAATAAGGATAATAATAATAGGTATAAGGAGAAAGACAAGAGGAATAGGGATAATAACAATAGTAACAAGAATAATAACAACAGTTATAGCGATAATAATAATAGTAACAAGAATAATAACAACAGTTATAGCGATAATAATAATAATAATAAGGATAATAATAATAGTTATAAGGATAAATACAAGAGGAATAGGGATAATAGTAATAGTAATAAGAATAATAATAACAGTTATAGCGATAATAATAATAATAATAAGGATAATAATAATAGTAATAACAATAATAATAACAGTTGTAGCGATAATAATAATATTAAAAAGGATTAATAATAATAGTTATATGGATAAAGACAAGAGTAATACGGATAGTAACAATAGTAATAAGAATAATAATAACAGTTATAGCGATAATAATAATAGTAACAAGAATAATAATAACAGTTATAGCGGTAATAATAATAGTGTTGAGGATAATAATAATAGTTATAAGGATAAAGACAAGAGTAATAGGGATAGCAACAATAGAATAACCATAACAATAACAGTTATAGCGATAATAATAATAGTATTAAGGATAATAATAACAGTTATAGCGATAATAATAATAATAATAAGGATAATAATAATAGTTATAAGGAGAAAGACAAGAGGAATAGGTATAATAATATTAGTAACAATAATAATATCAACAGTTATAGCGATAATAATAATAATAATAAGGATAATAATAATAGTTATAAGAAGGAAGACAAAAGGAATATTAATAATAATAATAGTAACAAGAATAATAATAACAGTTATAGCGATAATAATAATAGTAATAAGGGTTATAATAATAGTTATAAGGATATAGACAAGAGGAATAGGGATAATAGTAATAGTAATAAGAATAATAATTACAGTTATAGCGATAATAATAATAATAATAAGGATAATAATAATAGTTATAAGGAGAAAGACAAGAGGAATAGGGATAATAATAATAGTAACAAGAATAATAATAACAGTTATAGCGATAATAATAATAGTGTTAAGGATAATAATAATAGTTATAAGGATAAAGACAAGAGTAATAGGGATAGTAACAATAGAATAACCATAATAATAACAGTTATAGCGATAATAATAATGGTATTAAGGATAATAATAACAGTTATAGCGATAATAATAATAATAATAAGGATAATAATAATAGTTATAATTAGAAAGACAAGAGGAATAGGGATAATAATAATAGTAACAAGAATAATAATAACAGTTATAGCGATAATAATAATAGTAATAACAATAATAATAACAGTTGTAGCGATAATAATAATAGTAAAAAGGATTAATAATAATAGTTATATGGATAAAGACAAGAGTAATACGGATAGTAACAATAGTAATAAGAATAATAATAACAGTTATAGCGATAATAATAATAGTAACAAGAATAATAATAACAGTTATAGCGATAATAATAATAATAATAAGGATAATAGTAATAGTTATAAGGAGAAAGACAAGAGGAATAGGGATAATAATAATAGTAACAAGAATAATAGTAACAGTTATAGCGATAATAATAATAATAATAACGATAATAATAATAGTTATAAGGAGAAAGACAAGAGGAATAGGGATAATAGTAATAGTAATAAGAATAATAATAACAGTTATAGCGATAATGGTAATAATAATAAGGATAATAATAATAGGTATAAGGAGAAAGACAAGAGGAATAGGGATAATAACAATAGTAACAAGAATAATAACAACAGTTATAGCGATAATAATAATAGTAACAAGAATAATAACAACAGTTATAGCGATAATAATAATAATAATAAGGATAATAATAATAGTTATAAGGATAAATACAAGAGGAATAGGGATAATAGTAATAGTAATAAGAATAATAATAACAGTTATAGCGATAATAATAATAATAATAAGGATAATAATAATAGTTATAAGGATAAAGACAAGGGTAATAGCGATAATAATAATAGTAATAACAATAATAATAACAGTTGTAGCGATAATAATAATAGTAAAAAGGATTAATAATAATAGTTATATGGATAAAGACAAGAGTAATACGGATAGTAACAATAGTAATAAGAATAATAATAACAGTTGTAGCGATAATAATAATAGTAACAAGAATAATAATAACAGTTACAGCGACAATAATAATAATAATAAGGATAATAGTAATAGTTATAAGGAGAAAGACAAGAGGAATAGGGATAATAATAATAGTAACAAGAATAATAGTAACAGTTATAGCGATAATAATAATAATAATAAGGATAATAATAATAGTTATAAGGAGAAAGACAAGAGGAATAGGGATAATAATAATAGTAACAAGAATAATAGTAACAGTTATAGCGATAATAATAATAGTTATAAGGAGAAAGACAAGAGGAATAGGGATAATAATAATAGTAACAATAATAATAACAACAGTTATAGCGATAATAATAATAATAATAAGGATAATAATAATAGTTATAAGGAGGAAGACAAAAGGAATAGGGATAATAATAATAGTAACAAGAATAATAATAACAGTTATAGCGGTAATAATAATAGTATTAAGGATAAAGGCAAGAGTAATACGGACAGTAATAATAGTAACAAGAATAATAATAACAGTTATAGCGATAATAATAATAGTAATAAGGATAATAATAATAGTTATAAGGATATAGACAAGAGGAATAGGGATAATAGTAATAGTAATAAGAATAATAAGAACAGTTATAGCGATAATAATAATAATAGTATTAAGGATAATATCAACAGTTATAGCGATAATAATAATAATAATAAGGATAATAATAATAGTTATAAGAAGGAAGACAAAAGGAATAGGAATAATAATAATAGTAACAAGAATAATAATAACAGTTATAGCGATAATAATAATAGTAATAAGGATAATAATAATAGTTATAAGGATATAGACAAGAGGAATAGGGATAATAGTAATAGTAATAAGAATAATAATAACAGTTATAGCGATAATAATAATAATAATAAGGATAATAATAATAGGTATAAGGAGAAAGACAAGAGGAATAGGGATAATAACAATAGTAACAAGAATAATAACAACAGTTATAGCGATAATAATAATAGTAACAAGAATAATAACAACAGTTATAGCGATAATAATAATAATAATAAGGATAATAATAATAGTTATAAGGATAAATACAAGAGGAATAGGGATAATAGTAATAGTAATAAGAATAATAATAACAGTTATAGCGATAATAATAATAATAATAAGGATAATAATAATAGTAATAACAATAATAATAACAGTTGTAGCGATAATAATAATATTAAAAAGGATTAATAATAATAGTTATATGGATAAAGACAAGAGTAATACGGATAGTAACAATAGTAATAAGAATAATAATAACAGTTATAGCGATAATAATAATAGTAATAAGGGTTATAATAATAGTTATAAGGATATAGACAAGAGGAATAGGGATAATAGTAATAGTAATAAGAATAATAATTACAGTTATAGCGATAATAATAATAATAATAAGGATAATAATAATAGTTATAAGGAGAAAGACAAGAGGAATAGGGATAATAATAATAGTAACAAGAATAATAATAACAGTTATAGCGATAATAATAATAGTGTTAAGGATAATAATAATAGTTATAAGGATAAAGACAAGAGTAATAGGGATAGTAACAATAGAATAACCATAATAATAACAGTTATAGCGATAATAATAATGGTATTAAGGATAATAATAACAGTTATAGCGATAATAATAATAATAATAAGGATAATAATAATAGTTATAATTAGAAAGACAAGAGGAATAGGGATAATAATAATAGTAACAAGAATAATAATAACAGTTATAGCGATAATAATAATAGTAATAACAATAATAATAACAGTTGTAGCGATAATAATAATAGTAAAAAGGATTAATAATAATAGTTATATGGATAAAGACAAGAGTAATACGGATAGTAACAATAGTAATAAGAATAATAATAACAGTTATAGCGATAATAATAATAGTAACAAGAATAATAATAACAGTTATAGCGATAATAATAATAATAATAAGGATAATAGTAATAGTTATAAGGAGAAAGACAAGAGGAATAGGGATAATAATAATAGTAACAAGAATAATAGTAACAGTTATAGCGATAATAATAATAATAATAAGGATAATAATAATAGTTATAAGGAGAAAGACAAGAGGAATAGGGATAATAGTAATAGTAATAAGAATAATAATAACAGTTATAGCGATAATGGTAATAATAATAAGGATAATAATAATAGGTATAAGGAGAAAGACAAGAGGAATAGGGATAATAACAATAGTAACAAGAATAATAACAACAGTTATAGCGATAATAATAATAGTAACAAGAATAATAACAACAGTTATAGCGATAATAATAATAATAATAAGGATAATAATAATAGTTATAAGGATAAATACAAGAGGAATAGGGATAATAGTAATAGTAATAAGAATAATAATAACAGTTATAGCGATAATAATAATAATAATAAGGATAATAATAATAGTTATAAGGATAAAGACAAGGGTAATAGCGATAATAATAATAGTAATAACAATAATAATAACAGTTGTAGCGATAATAATAATAGTAAAAAGGATTAATAATAATAGTTATATGGATAAAGACAAGAGTAATACGGATAGTAACAATAGTAATAAGAATAATAATAACAGTTATAGCGATAATAATAATAGTAACAAGAATAATAATAACAGTTATAGCGGTAATAATAATAGTGTTGAGGATAATAATAATAGTTATAAGGATAAAGACAAGAGTAATAGGGATAGCAACAATAGAATAACCATAACAATAACAGTTATAGCGATAATAATAATAGTATTAAGGATAATAATAACAGTTATAGCGATAATAATAATAATAATAAGGATAATAATAATAGTTATAAGGAGAAAGACAAGAGGAATAGGTATAATAATATTAGTAACAATAATAATATCAACAGTTATAGCGATAATAATAATAATAATAAGGATAATAATAATAGTTATAAGAAGGAAGACAAAAGGAATATTAATAATAATAATAGTAACAAGAATAATAATAACAGTTATAGCGATAATAATAATAGTAATAAGGATTATAATAATAGTTATAAGGATATAGACAAGAGGAATAGGGATAATAGTAATAGTAATAAGAATAATAATTACAGTTATAGCGATAATAATAATAATAATAAGGATAATAATAATAGTTATAAGGAGAAAGACAAGAGGAATAGGGATAATAATAATAGTAACAAGAATAATAGTAACAGTTATAGCGATAATAATAATAATAATAAGGATAATAATAATAGTTATAAGGAGAAAGACAAGAGGAATAGGGATAATAGTAATAGTAATAAGAATAATAATAACAGTTATAGCGATAATGGTAATAATAATAAGGATAATAATAATAGGTATAAGGAGAAAGACAAGAGGAATAGGGATAATAACAATAGTAACAAGAATAATAACAACAGTTATAGCGATAATAATAATAGTAACAAGAATAATAACAACAGTTATAGCGATAATAATAATAATAATAAGGATAATAATAATAGTTATAAGGATAAATACAAGAGGAATAGGGATAATAGTAATAGTAATAAGAATAATAATAACAGTTATAGCGATAATAATAATAATAATAAGGATAATAATAATAGTTATAAGGATAAAGACAAGGGTAATAGCGATAATAATAATAGTAATAACAATAATAATAACAGTTGTAGCGATAATAATAATAGTAAAAAGGATTAATAATAATAGTTATATGGATAAAGACAAGAGTAATACGGATAGTAACAATAGTAATAAGAATAATAATAACAGTTATAGCGATAATAATAATAGTAACAAGAATAATAATAACAGTTATAGCGATAATAATAATAATAATAAGGATAATAGTAATAGTTATAAGGAGAAAGACAAGAGGAATAGGGATAATAATAATAGTAACAAGAATAATAGTAACAGTTATAGCGATAATAATAATAATAATAAGGATAATAATAATAGTTATAAGGAGAAAGACAAGAGGAATAGGGATAATAATAATAGTAACAAGAATAATAGTAACAGTTATAGCGATAATAATAATAGTTATAAGGAGAAAGACAAGAGGAATAGGGATAATAGTAATAGTAATAAGAATAATAATAACAGTTATAGCGATAATAATAATAATAATAAGGATAATAATAATAGTTATAAGGAGAAAGACAAGAGGAATAGGGATAATAATAATAGTAACAAGAATAATAATAACAGTTATAGCGATAATAATAATAGTTTTGAGGATAATAATAATAGTTATAAGGATAAAGACAAGAGTAATAGGGATAGTAACAATAGAATAACCATAATAATAACAGTTATAGCGATAATAATAATAGTATAAAGGATAATAATAACAGTTATAGCGATAATAATTATAGTAATGAGGATAATAATAATAGTTATAAGGAGAAAGACAAGAGGAATAGGTATAATAATAATAGTAACAATAATAATATCAACAGTTATAGCGATAATAATAATAATAATAAGGATAATAATAATAGTTATAAGAAGGAAGACAAAAGGAATAGGAATAATAATAATAGTAACAAGAATAATAATAACAGTTATAGCGATAATAATAATAATAATAAGGATAATAATAATAGGTATAAGGAGAAAGACAAGAGGAATAGGGATAATAACAATAGTAACAAGAATAATAACAACAGTTATAGCGATAATAATAATAGTAACAAGAATAATAACAACAGTTATAGCGATAATAATAATAATAATAAGGATAATAATAATAGTTATAAGGATAAATACAAGAGGAATAGGGATAATAGTAATAGTAATAAGAATAATAATAACAGTTATAGCGATAATAATAATAATAATAAGGATAATAATAATAGTTATAAGGATAAAGACAAGGGCAATAGCGATAATAATAATAGTAATAACAATAATAATAACAGTTGTAGCGATAATAATAATAGTAAAAAGGATTAATAATAATAGTTATATGGATAAAGACAAGAGTAATACGGATAGTAACAATAGTAATAAGAATAATAATAACAGTTATAGCGATAATAATAATAGTAACAAGAATAATAATAACAGTTATAGCGGTAATAATAATAGTGTTGAGGATAATAATAATAGTTATAAGGATAAAGACAAGAGTAATAGGGATAGCAACAATAGAATAACCATAACAATAACAGTTATAGCGATAATAATAATAGTATTAAGGATAATAATAACAGTTATAGCGATAATAATAATAATAATAAGGATAATAATAATAGTTATAAGGAGAAAGACAAGAGGAATAGGTATAATAATATTAGTAACAATAATAATATCAACAGTTATAGCGATAATAATAATAATAATAAGGATAATAATAATAGTTATAAGAAGGAAGACAAAAGGAATATTAATAATAATAATAGTAACAAGAATAATAATAACAGTTATAGCGATAATAATAATAGTAATAAGGGTTATAATAATAGTTATAAGGATATAGACAAGAGGAATAGGGATAATAGTAATAGTAATAAGAATAATAATTACAGTTATAGCGATAATAATAATAATAATAAGGATAATAATAATAGTTATAAGGAGAAAGACAAGAGGAATAGGGATAATAATAATAGTAACAAGAATAATAATAACAGTTATAGCGATAATAATAATAGTGTTAAGGATAATAATAATAGTTATAAGGATAAAGACAAGAGTAATAGGGATAGTAACAATAGAATAACCATAATAATAACAGTTATAGCCATAATAATAATAGTATTAAGGATAATAATAACAGTTATAGCGATAATAATAATAATAATAAGGATAATAATAATAGTAATAATAATAATAATAACAGTTATTAGCGATAATAATAACAGTTATAATGATAAAGGCAAGAGTAATAGGGATAGTAACAATAGAATAACCATAATAATAACAGTTATAGCGATAATAATAATGGTATTAAGGATAATAATAACAGTTATAGCGATAATAATAATAATAATAAGGATAATAATAATAGTTATAATTAGAAAGACAAGAGGAATAGGGATAATAATAATAGTAACAAGAATAATAATAACAGTTATAGCGGTAATAATAATAGTATTAAGGATAAAGGCAAGAGTAATACGGACAGTAATAATAGTAACAAGAATAAAAGTAACAGTTATAGCGATAATAATAATAATAATAAGAATAATAATAATAGTTATAAGGAGGAAGACAAAAGGAATTGGGAAAATAATAATAGTAATAAGAATAATAATAACAGTTATAGCGATAATAATAATAGTAACAAGAATAATAATAACAGTTATAGCGGTAATAATAATAGTATTAAGGATAAAGGCAAGAGTAATACGGAGAGTAATAAGAGTAACAAGAATAATAATAACAGTTATAGCGATAACAATAATAGTATTAAGGATAATAATAATAGTTATAAGGATATAGACAAGAGGAATAGGGATAATAGTAATAGTAATAAGAATAATAATAACAGTTATAGCGATAATAAGAATAGTAATAAGGATAATAATAATAGTTATAAGGATATAGACAAGAGGAATAGGGATAATAGTAATAGTAATAAGAATAATAATAACAGTTATAGCGATAATAATAATAGTAATAACAATAATAATAACAGTTGTAGCGATAATAATAATAGTAAAAAGGATTAATAATAATAGTTATATGGATAAAGACAAGAGTAATACGGATAGTAACAATAGTAATAAGAATAATAATAACAGTTATAGCGATAATAATAATAGTAACAAGAATAATAATAACAGTTATAGCGATAATAATAATAATAATAAGGATAATAGTAATAGTTATAAGGAGAAAGACAAGAGGAATAGGGATAATAATAATAGTAACAATAATAATAACAACAGTTATAGTGATAATAATAATAATAATAAGGATAATAATAATAGTTATAAGGAGGAAGACAAAAGGAATAGGGATAATAATAATAGTAACAAGAATAATAATAACAGTTATAGCGGTAATAATAATAGTATTAAGGATAAAGGCAAGAGTAATACGGACAGTAATAATAGTAACAAGAAAAATAATAACAGTTATAGCGATAATAATAATAGTAATAAGGATAATAATAATAGTTATAAGGATATAGACAAGAGGAATAGGGATAATAGTAATAGTAATAAGAATAATAATAACAGTTATAGCGATAATAATAATAATAGTATTAAGGATAATATCAACAGTTATAGCGATAATAATAATAATAATAAGGATAATAATAATAGTTATAAGAAGGAAGACAAAAGG
Source organism: Megachile ligniseca (assembly GCA_945859555.1). Lineage (NCBI taxonomy): Eukaryota > Metazoa > Arthropoda > Insecta > Hymenoptera > Megachilidae > Megachile > Megachile ligniseca. The sequence continues at coordinate 37,664 of CAMAOC010000119.1, read as the reverse complement.
AATAGGAATAATAATAATAGTAACAAGAATAATAATAACAGTTATAGCGATAATAATAATAGTAATAAGGATAATAATAATAGTTATAAGGATATAGACAAGAGGAATAGGGATAATAGTAATAGTAATAAGAATAATAATAACAGTTATAGCGATAATAATAATAATAATAAGGATAATAATAATAGGTATAAGGAGAAAGACAAGAGGAATAGGGATAGCAACAATAGAATAACCATAACAATAACAGTTATAGCGATAATAATAATAGTATTAAGGATAATAATAACAGTTATAGCGATAATAATAATAATAATAAGGATAATAATAATAGTTATAAGGAGAAAGACAAGAGGAATAGGTATAATAATATTAGTAACAATAATAATATCAACAGTTATAGCGATAATAATAATAGTAATAAGGATAATAATAATAGTTATAAGGATATAGACAAGAGGAATAGGGATAATAGTAATAGTAATAAGAATAATAATAACAGTTATAGCGATAATAATAATAATAATAAGGATAATAATAATAGTTATAAGGAGGAAGACAAGAGGAATAGGGATAATAATAATAGTAACAAGAATAATAATAACAGTTATATCGATAATAATAATAGTGTTAAGGATAATAATAGTAGTTATAAGGATAAAGACAAGAGTAATAGGGATAGTAACAATAGAATAACCATAATAATAACAGTTATAGCGATAATAATAATAGCATTAAGGATAATAATAACGGTTATAGCGATAATAATTATAGTAATAAGGATAATAATAATAGTTATAAGGATAAAGGCAAGAGTAATACGGACAGTAATAATAGTAACAAGAATAATAATAACAGTTATAGCGATAATAATAATAGTAATAAGGATAATAATAATAGTTATAAGAAGGAAGACAAGAGGAATAGGGATAATAATAATAGTAACAAGAATAATAGTAACAGTTATAGCGATAATAATAATAGTAATAAGGATAATAATAATAGTAGTTATAAGGATAAAGACAAGAGTAATAGGGATAGTAACAATAGAATAACCATAATAATAACAGTTATAGCGATAATAATAATAATAATAATAAGGATAATAATAATAGGTATAAGAAGGAAGACAAAAGGAATAGGAAAAATAATAATAGTAACAAGAATAATAATAACAGTTATAGCGATAATAATAATAGTAATAAGGATAATAATAATAGTTATAAGGATATAGACAAGAGGAATAGGGATAATAGTAATAGTAATAAGAATAATAATAACAGGTATAGCGATAATAATAATAGTAATAAGGATAATAATAACAGTTATAGCGATAATAATAATAATAATAATAATAATAATAATAAGGATAATAATAATAGTTATAAGGATAAAGACAAGAGGAATAGGGATAATAGTAATAGTAATAAGAATAATAATAACAGTTATAGCGATAATAATAATAATAATAAGGATAATAATAATAGGTATAAGGAGAAAGACAAGAGGAATAGGGATAATAACAATAGTAACAAGAATAATAACAACAGTTATAGCGATAATAATAATAGTAACAAGAATAATAATAACAGTTATAGCGATAATAATAATAATAATAAGGATAATAATAATAGTTATAAGGATAAATACAAGAGGAATAGGGATAATAGTAATAGTAATAAGAATAATAATAACAGTTATAGCGATAATAATAATAATAATAAGGATAATAATAATAGTTATAAGGATAAAGACAAGGACAATAGCGATAATAATAATAGTAATAACAATAATAATAACAGTTGTAGCGATAATAATAATAGTAAAAAGGAATAATAATAATAGTTATATGGATAAAGACAAGAGTAATACGGATAGTAACAATAGTAATAAGAATAATAATAACAGTTATAGCGATAATAATAATAGTAACAAGAATAATAATAACAGTTATAGCGGTAATAATAATAGTATTAAGGATAAAGGCAAGAGTAATACGGAGAGTAATAATAGTAACAAGAATAATAATAACAGTTATAGCGATAACAATAATAGTAATAAGGATAATAATAATAGTTATAAGGATATAGACAAGAGGAATAGGGATAATAGTAATAGTAATAAGAATAATAATAACAGTTATAGCGATAATAAGAATAGTAATAAGGATAATAATAATAGTTATAAGGATATAGACAAGAGGAATAGGGATAATAGTAATAGTAATAAGAATAATAATAACAGTTATAGCGATAATAATAATAATAATAAGGATAATAATAATAGTTATAAGGAGGAAGACAAGAGGAATAGGGATAATAATAATAGTAACAAGAATAATAATAACAGTTATAGCGATAATAATAATAGTGTTAAGGATAATAATAATAGTTATAAGGATAAAGACAAGAGTAATAGGGATAGTAACAATAGAATAACCATAATAATAACAGTTATAGCGATAATAATAATAGCATTAAGGATAATAATAACGGTTATAGCGATAATAATTATAGTAATAAGGATAATAATAATAGTTATAAGGATAAAGGCAAGAGTAATACGGACAGTAATAATAGTAACAAGAATAATAATAACAGTTATAGCGATAATAATAATAGTAATAAGGATAATAATAATAGTTATAAGAAGGAAGACAAGAGGAATAGGGATAATAATAATAGTAACAAGAATAATAGTAACAGTTATAGCGATAATAATAATAGTAACAAGAATAATAATAACAGTTATAGCGATAATAATAATAATAATATGGATAATAATAATAGTTATAAGGAGAAAGACAAGAAGAATAGGGATAATAATAATAGTAACAAGAATAATAGTAACAGTTATAGCGATAATAATAATAATAATAAGGATAATAATAATAGTTATAAGGATAAATACAAGAGGAATAGGGATAATAGTAATAGTAATAAGAATAATAATAACAGTTATAGCGATAATAATAATAGTAATAAGGATAATAATAATAGTAGTTATAAGGATAAAGACAAGAGTAATAGGGATAGTAACAATAGAATAACCATAATAATAACAGTTATAGCGATGATAATAATAGTATTAAGGATAATAATAACGGTTATAGCGATAATAATTATAGTAATAAGGATAATAATAATAGTTATAAGGATAAAGGCAAGAGTAATACGGACAGTAATAATAGTAACAAGAATAATAATAACAGTTATAGCGATAATAATAATAGTAATAAGGATAATAATAATAGTTATAAGAAGGAAGACAAGAGGAATAGGGATAATAATAATAGTAACAAGAATAATAGTAACAGTTATAGCGATAATAATAATAGTAATAAGGATAATAATAATAGTTATAAGGACATAGACAGGAGGAATAGGGATAATAGTAATAGTAATAAGAATAATAATAACAGTTATAGCGATAATAATAATAATAATAAGGATAATAATAATAGTTATAAGAAGGAAGACAAAAGGAATAGGAAAAATAATAATAGTAACAAGAATAATAATAACAGTTATAGCGATAATAATAATAATAATAATAATAATAATAATAATAATAAGGATAATAATAATAGTTATAAGGATAAAGACAAGAGGAATAGGGATAATAGTAATAGTAATAAGAATAATAATAACAGTTATAGCGATAATAATAATAATAATAAGGATAATAATAATAGGTATAAGGAGAAAGACAAGAGGAATAGGGATAATAACAATAGTAACAAGAATAATAACAACAGTTATAGCGATAATAATAATAGTAACAAGAATAATAATAACAGTTATAGCGATAATAATAATAATAATAAGGATAATAATAATAGTTATAAGGATAAATACAAGAGGAATAGGGATAATAGTAATAGTAATAAGAATAATAATAACAGTTATAGCGATAATAATAATAATAATAAGGATAATAATAATAGTTATAAGGATAAAGACAAGGACAATAGCGATAATAATAATAGTAATAACAATAATAATAACAGTTGTAGCGATAATAATAATAGTAAAAAGGATTAATAATAATAGTTATATGGATAAAGACAAGAGTAATACGGATAGTAACAATAGTAATAAGAATAATAATAACAGTTATAGCGATAATAATAATAGTAACAAGAATAATAATAATAGTTATAGCGGTAATAATAATAGTATTAAGGATAAAGGCAAGAGTAATACGGAGAGTAATAATAGTAACAAGAATAATAATAACAGTTATAGCGATAACAATAATAGTAATAAGGATAATAATAAGAGTTATAAGGATATAGACAAGAGGAATAGGGATAATAGTAATAGTAATAAGAATAATAATAACAGTTATAGCGATAATAAGAATAGTAATAAGGATAATAATAATAGTTATAAGGATATAGACAAGAGGAATAGGGATAATAGTAATAGTAATAAGAATAATAATAACAGTTATAGCGATAATAATAATAATAATAAGGATAATAATAATAGTTATAAGGAGGAAGACAAGAGGAATAGGGATAATAATAATAGTAACAAGAATAATAATAACAGTTATAGCGATAATAATAATAGTGTTAAGGATAATAATAATAGTTATAAGGATAAAGACAAGAGTAATAGGGATAGTAACAATAGAATAACCATAATAATAACAGTTATAGCGATAATAATAATAGCATTAAGGATAATAATAACGGTTATAGCGATAATAATTATAGTAATAAGGATAATAATAATAGTTATAAGGATAAAGGCAAGAGTAATACGGACAGTAATAATAGTAACAAGAATAATAATAACAGTTATAGCGATAATAATAATAGTAATAAGGATAATAATAATAGTTATAAGAAGGAAGACAAGAGGAATAGGGATAATAATAATAGTAACAAGAATAATAGTAACAGTTATAGCGATAATAATAATAGTAATAAGGATAATAATAATAGTTATAAGGATATAGACAAGAGGAATAGGGATAATAGTAATAGTAATAAGAATAATAATAACAGTTATAGCGATAATAATAATAATAATAAGGATAATAATAATAGTTATAAGGATGAAGACAAGAGGAATAGGGATAATAATAATAGTAACAAGAATAATAATAACAGTTATAGCGATAATAATAATAGTTATAAGGAGAAAGACAAGAGGAATAGGGATAATAATAATAGTAACAATAATAATAACAACAGTTATAGCGATAATAATAATAATAATAAGGATAATAATAATAGTTATAAGGAGGAAGACAAAAGGAATAGGGATAATAATAATAGTAACAAGAATAATAAGAACAGTTATAGCGGTAATAATAATCGTATTAAGGATAAAGGCAAGAGTAATACGGACAGTAATAATAGTAACAAGAATAATAATAACAGTTATAGCGATAATAATAGTAGTAATAAGGATAATAATAATAGTTATAAGGATAAAGACAAGGGCAATAGCGATAATAATAATAGTAATAACAATAATAATAACAGTTGTAGCGATAATAAGAATAGTAATAAGGATAATAATAATAGTTATAAGGATATAGACAAGAGGAATAGGGATAATAGTAATAGTAATAAGAATAATAATAACAGTTATAGCGATAATAATAATAATAATAAGGATAATAATAATAGTTATAAGGAGGAAGACAAGAGGAATAGGGATAATAATAATAGTAACAAGAATAATAATAACAGTTATAGCGATAATAATAATAGTGTTAAGGATAATAATAATAGTTATAAGGATAAAGACAAGAGTAATAGGGATAGTAACAATAGAATAACCATAATAATAACAGTTATAGCGATAATAATAATAGCATTAAGGATAATAATAACGGTTATAGCGATAATAATTATAGTAATAAGGATAATAATAATAGTTATAAGGATAAAGGCAAGAGTAATACGGACAGTAATAATAGTAACAAGAATAATAATAACAGTTATAGCGATAATAATAATAGTAATAAGGATAATAATAATAGTTATAAGAAGGAAGACAAGAGGAATAGGGATAATAATAATAGTAACAAGAATAATAGTAACAGTTATAGCGATAATAATAATAGTAATAAGGATAATAATAATAGTTATAAGGATATAGACAAGAGGAATAGGGATAATAGTAATAGTAATAAGAATAATAATAACAGTTATAGCGATAATAATAATAATAATAAGGATAATAATAATAGTTATAAGGATGAAGACAAGAGGAATAGGGATAATAATAATAGTAACAAGAATAATAATAACAGTTATAGCGATAATAATAATAGTTATAAGGAGAAAGACAAGAGGAATAGGGATAATAATAATAGTAACAATAATAATAACAACAGTTATAGCGATAATAATAATAATAATAAGGATAATAATAATAGTTATAAGGAGGAAGACAAAAGGAATAGGGATAATAATAATAGTAACAAGAATAATAAGAACAGTTATAGCGGTAATAATAATCGTATTAAGGATAAAGGCAAGAGTAATACGGACAGTAATAATAGTAACAAGAATAATAATAACAGTTATAGCGATAATAATAGTAGTAATAAGGATAATAATAATAGTTATAAGGATAAAGACAAGGGCAATAGCGATAATAATAATAGTAATAACAATAATAATAACAGTTGTAGCGATAATAAGAATAGTAATAAGGATAATAATAATAGTTATAAGGATATAGACAAGAGGAATAGGGATAATAGTAATAGTAATAAGAATAATAATAACAGTTATAGCGATAATAATAATAATAATAAGGATAATAATAATAGTTATAAGGATGAAGACAAGAGGAATAGGGATAATAATAATAGTAACAAGAATAATAATAACAGTTATAGCGATAATAATAATAGTTATAAGGAGAAAGACAAGAGGAATAGGGATAATAATAATAGTAACAATAATAATAACAACAGTTATAGCGATAATAATAATAATAATAAGGATAATAATAATAGTTATAAGGAGGAAGACAAAAGGAATAGGGATAATAATAATAGTAACAAGAATAATAAGAACAGTTATAGCGGTAATAATAATCGTATTAAGGATAAAGGCAAGAGTAATACGGACAGTAATAATAGTAACAAGAATAATAATAACAGTTATAGCGATAATAATAGTAGTAATAAGGATAATAATAATAGTTATAAGGATAAAGACAAGGGCAATAGCGATAATAATAATAGTAATAACAATAATAATAACAGTTGTAGCGATAATAATAATAGTAAAAAGGATTAATAATAATAGTTATATGGATAAAGACAAGAGTAATACGGATAGTAACAATAGTAATAAGAATAATAATAACAGTTATAGCGATAATAATAATAGTAACAAGAATAATAATAACAGTTATAGCGATAATAATAATAATAATATGGATAATAATAATAGTTATAAGGAGAAAGACAAGAAGAATAGGGATAATAATAATAGTAACAGTTATAGCGATAATAATAATAATAATAATAATAAGGATAATAATAATAGTTATAAGGATAAAGACAAGAGTAATAGGGATAGTAACAATAGAATAACCATAATAATAACAGTTATAGCGATAATAATAATAGCATTAAGGATAATAATAACGGTTATAGCGATAATAATTATAGTAATAAGGATAATAATAATAGTTATAAGGATAAAGGCAAGAGTAATACGGACAGTAATAATAGTAACAAGAATAATAATAACAGTTATAGCGATAATAATAATAGTAATAAGGATAATAATAATAGTTATAAGAAGGAAGACAAGAGGAATAGGGATAATAATAATAGTAACAAGAATAATAGTAACAGTTATAGCGATAATAATAATAGTAATAAGGATAATAATAATAGTTATAAGGATATAGACAAGAGGAATAGGGATAATAGTAATAGTAATAAGAATAATAATAACAGTTATAGCGATAATAATAATAATAATAAGGATAATAATAATAGTTATAAGGAGGAAGACAAGAGGAATAGGGATAATAATAATAGTAACAAGAATAATAATAACAGTTATAGCGATAATAATAATAGTTATAAGGAGAAAGACAAGAGGAATAGGGATAATAATAATAGTAACAATAATAATAACAACAGTTATAGCGATAATAATAATAATAATAAGGATAATAATAATAGTTATAAGGAGGAAGACAAAAGGAATAGGGATAATAATAATAGTAACAAGAATAATAAGAACAGTTATAGCGGTAATAATAATCGTATTAAGGATAAAGGCAAGAGTAATACGGACAGTAATAATAGTAACAAGAATAATAATAACAGTTATAGCGATAATAATAGTAGTAATAAGGATAATAATAATAGTTATAAGGATAAAGACAAGGGCAATAGCGATAATAATAATAGTAATAACAATAATAATAACAGTTGTAGCGATAATAATAATAGCAAAAAGGATTAATAATAATAGTTATATGGATAAAGACAAGAGTAATACGGATAGTAACAATAGTAATAAGAATAATAATAACAGTTATAGCGATAATAATAATAGTAACAAGAATAATAATAACAGTTATAGCGATAATAATAATAATAATATGGATAATAATAATAGTTATAAGGAGAAAGACAAGAAGAATAGGGATAATAATAATAGTTATAAGGAGAGAGACAAGAAGAATAGGGATAATAATAATAGTAACAGTTATAGCGATAATAATAATAATAAGGATAATAATAATAGTTATAAGGATAAATACAAGAGGAATAGGGATAATAGTATTAGTAATAAGAATAATAATAACAGTTATAGCGATAATAATAATAGTTATAAGGAGAAAGACAAGAGGAATAGGGATAATAATAATAGTAACAAGAATAATAATAACAGTTATATCGATAATAATAATAGTGTTAAGGATAATAATAATAGTTATAAGGATAAAGACAAGAGTAATAGGGATAATAGTAATAGTAATAAGAATAATAATAACAGTTATAGCGATAATAATAATAATAATAAGGATAATAATAATAGTTATAAGGAGGAAGACAAGAGGAATAGGGATAATAATAATAGTAACAAGAATAATAATAACAGTTATATCGATAATAATAATAGTGTTAAGGATAATAATAATAGTTATAAGGATAAAGACAAGAGTAATAGGGATAGTAACAATAGAATAACCATAATAATAACAGTTATAGCGATAATAATAATAGTATTAAGGATAATAATATCGGTTATAGCAATAATAATTATAGTAATAAGGATAATAATAATAGTTGTAAGGATAAAGGCAAGAGTAATACGGACAGTAATAATAGTAACAAGAATAATAATAACAGTTATAGCGATAATAATAATAGTAATAAGGATAATAATAATAGTTATAAGAAGGAAGACAAGAGGAATAGGGATAATAATAATAGTAACAAGAATAATAGTAACAGTTATAGCGATAATAATAATAGTAATAAGGATAATAATAATAGTTATAAGGATATAGACAAGAGGAATAGTGATAATAGTAATAGTAATAAGAATAATAATAACAGTTATAGCGATAATAATAATAATAATAAGGATAATAATAATAGTTATAAGGAGAAAGACAAAAGGAATAGGGATAATAATAATAGTAACAAGAATAATAATAACAGTTATAGCGATAATAATAATAGTTATACGGAGAAAGACAAGAGGAATAGGGATAATAATAATAGTAACAATAATAATAACAACAGTTATAGCGATAATAATAATAATAATAAGGATAATAATAATAGCTATAAGGAGGAAGACAAAAGGAATAGGGATAATAATAATAGTAACAAGAATAATAAGAACAGTTATAGCGGTAATAATAATAGTATTAAGGCTAAAGGCAAGAGTAATACGGACAGTAATAATAGTAACAAGAATAATAATAACAGTTATAGCGATAATAATAATAGTAATAAGGATAATAATAATAGTTATAAGGAGGAAGACAAGAGGAATAGGGATAATAATAATAGTAACAAGAATAATAATAACAGTTATATCGATAATAATAATAGTGTTAAGGATAATAATAATAGTTATAAGGATAAAGACAAGAGTAATAGGGATAGTAACAATAGAATAACCATAATAATAACAGTTATAGCGATAATAATAATAGTAATAAGGATAATAATAATAGTTATAAGGATATAGACAAGAGGAATAGCGATAATAGTAATAGTAATAAGAATAATAATAACAGTTATAGCGATAATAATAATAATAATAAGGATAATAATAATAGTTATAAGGAGGAAGACAAGAGGAATAGGGATAATAATAATAGTAACAAGAATAATAATAACAGTTATAGCGGTAATAATAATAGTATTAAGGATAAAGGCAAGAGTGATACGGACAGTAATAATAGTAACAAGAATAATAATAACAGTTATAGTGATAATAATAATAGTAATAAGGATAATAATAATAGTTATAAGGATATAGACAAGAGGAATAGGGATAATAATAATAGTAACAATAATAATAACGACAGTTATAGCGACAATAATAATAATAATAAGGATAATAATAATAGTTATAAGGAGGAAGACAAAAGGAATAGGGATAATAATAATAGAGACAAGAATAATAAGAACAGTTATAGCGGTAATAATAATAGTAGTAAGGATAAAGGCAAGAGTAATACGGACAGTAATAATAGTAACAAGAATAATAATAACAGTTATAGCGATAATAATAATAATAATAAGGATAATAATAATAGCTATAAGGAGGAAGACAAAAGGAATAGGGATAATAATAATAGTAACAAGAATAATAAGAACAGTTATAGCGGTAATAATAATAGTATTAAGGCTAAAGGCAAGAGTAATACGGACAGTAATAATAGTAACAAGAATAATAATAACAGTTATAGCGATAATAATAATAGTAATAAGGATAATAAAAATAGTTATAAGGAGGAAGACAAGAGGAATAGGGATAATAATAATAGTAACAAGAATAATAATAACAGTTACATCGATAATAATAATAGTGTTAAGGATAATAATAATAGTTATAAGGATAAAGACAAGAGTAATAGGGATAGTAACAATAGAATAACCATAATAATAACAGTTATAGCGATAATAATAATAGTATTAAGGATAATAATATCGGTTATAGCAATAATAATTATAGTAATAAGGATAATAATAATAGTTATAAGGATAAAGGCAAGAGTAATACGGACAGTAATAATAGTAACAAGAATAATAATAACAGTTATAGCGATAATAATAATAGTAATAAGGATAATAATAATAGTTATAAGGAGAAAGACAAGAAGAATAGGGATAATAATAATAGTAACAAGAATAATAGTAACAGTTATAGCGATAATAATAATAATAATAAGGATAATAATAATAGTTATAAGGATAAATACAAGAGGAATAGGGATAATAGTAATAGTAATAAGAATAATAATAACAGTTATAGCGATAATAATAATAGTTATAAGGAGAAAGACAAGAGGAATAGGGATAATAATAATAGTAACAAGAATAATAGTAACAGTTATAGCGATAATAATAATAGTAATAAGGATAATAATAATAGTTATAAGGATATAGACAAGAGGAATAGGGATAATAGTAATAGTAATAAGAATAATAATAACAGTTATAACGATAATAATAATAATAATAAGGATAATAATAAAAGTTATAAGGAGGAAGACAAGGCCAATAGGGATAATAATAATAGTAATAGGAATAATAATAACAGTTATATCGATAATAATAATAGTGTTAAGGATAATAATAATAGTTATAAGGAGAAAGACAAGAAGAATAGGGATAATAATAATAGTAACAGTTATAGCGATAATAATAATAATAATAAGGATAATAATAATAGTTATAAGGATAAATACGAGAGGAATAGGGATAATAGTAATAGTAATAAGAATAATAATAACAGTTATAGCGATAATAATAATAGTTATAAGGAGAAAGACAAGAGGAATAGGGATAATAATAATAGTAACAAGAATAATAGTAACAGTTATAGCGATAATAATAATAGTAATAAGGATAATAATAATAGTTATAAGGATATAGACAAGAGGAATAGCGATAATAGTAATAGTAATAAGAATAATAATAACAGTTATAGCGATAATAATAATAATAATAAGGATAATAATAATAGTTATAAGGAGGAAGACAAGAGGAATAGGGATAATAATAATAGTAACAAGAATAATAATAACAGTTATAGCGATAATAATAATAGTGTTAAGGATAATAATAATAGTTATAAGGATAATAATAATAATAATAAGGATAATAATAATAGGTATAATGAGAAAGACAAGAGGAATAGGGATAATAACAATAGTAACAAGAATAATAACAACAGTTATAGCGATAATAATAATAGTAACAAGAATAATAATAACAGTTATAGCGATAATAATAATAATAATAAGGATAATAATAATAGTTATAAGGATATAGACAAGAGGAATAGGGATAATAATAATAGTAACAATAATAATAACAACAGTTATAGCGACAATAATAATAATAATAAGGATAATAATAATAGTTATAAGGAGGAAGACAAAAGGAATAGGGATAATAATAATAGTAACAAGAATAATAAGAACAGTTATAGCGGTAATAATAATAGTATTAAGGATAAAGGCAAGAGTAATACGGACAGTAATAATAGTAACAAGAATAATAATAACAGTTATAGCGATAATAATAATAGTTATACGGAGAAAGACAAGAGGAATAGGGATAATAATAATAGTAACAATAATAATAACAACAGTTATAGCGATAATAATAATAATAATAAGGATAATAATAATAGCTATAAGGAGGAAGACAAAAGGAATAGGGATAATAATAATAGTAACAAGAATAATAAGAACAGTTATAGCGGTAATAATAATAGTATTAAGGCTAAAGGCAAGAGTAATACGGACAGTAATAATAGTAACAAGAATAATAATAACAGTTATAGCGATAATAATAATAGTAATAAGGATAATAATAATAGTTATAAGGAGGAAGACAAGAGGAATAGGGATAATAATAATAGTAACAAGAATAATAATAACAGTTATATCGATAATAATAATAGTGTTAAGGATAATAATAATAGTTATAAGGATAAAGACAAGAGTAATAGGGATAGTAACAATAGAATAACCATAATAATAACAGTTATAGCGATAATAATAATAGTATTAAGGATAATAATATCGGTTATAGCAATAATAATTATAGTAATAAGGATAATAATAATAGTTATAAGGATAAAGGCAAGAGTAATACGGACAGTAATAATAGTAACAAGAATAATAATAACAGTTATAGCGATAATAGTAATAGTAATAAGAATAATAATAACAGTCATAGCGATAATAATAATAATAATAAGGATAATAATAATAGTTATAAGGAGGAAGACAAGAGGTATAGGGATAATAATAATAGTAACAAGAATAATAATAACAGTTATAGCGATAATAATAATAGTGTTAAGGATAATAATAATAGTTATAAGGATAAAGACAAGAGGAATAGGGATAATAGTAATAGTAATAAGAATAATAATAACAGTTATAGCGATAATAATAATAATAATAAGGATAATAATAATAGGTATAATGAGAAAGACAAGAGGAATAGGGATAATAACAATAGTAACAAGAATAATAACAACAGTTATAGCGATAATAATAATAGTAACAAGAATAATAATAACAGTTATAGCGATAATAATAATAATAATAAGGATAATAATAATAGTTATAAGGATATAGACAAGAGGAATAGGGATAATAATAATAGTAACAATAATAATAACAACAGTTATAGCGACAATAATAATAATAATAAGGATAATAATAATAGTTATAAGGAGGAAGACAAAAGGAATAGGGATAATAATAATAGTAACAAGAATAATAAGAACAGTTATAGCGGTAATAATAATAGTATTAAGGATAAAGGCAAGAGTAATACGGACAGTAATAATAGTAACAAGAATAATAATAACAGTTATAGCGATAATAATAATAGTTATAAGGAGAAAGACAAGAGGAATAGGGATAATAATAATAGTAACAATAATAATAACAACAGTTATAGCGATAATAATAATAATAATAAGGATAATAATAATATTTATAAGGAGGAAGACAAAAGGAATAGGGATAATAATAATAGTAACAAGAATAATAAGAATAATAAGAACAGTTATAGCGGTAATAATAATAGTATTAAGGATAAAGGCAAGAGTGATACGGACAGTAATAATAGTAACAAGAATAATAATAACAGTTATAGCGATAATAATAATAGTAATAAGGATAATAATAATAGTTATAAGGATAAAGACAAGGGCAATAGCGATAATAATAATAGTAATAACAATAATAATAACAGTTGTAGCGATAATAATAATAGTAAAAAGGATTAATAATAATAGTTATATGGATAAAGACAAGAGTAATACGGATAGTAACAATAGTAATAAGAATAATAATAACAGTTATAGCGATAATAATAATAGTAACAAGAATAATAATAACAATTATAGCGATAATAATAATAATAATATGGATAATAATAATAGTTATAAGGAGGAAAGACAAGAAGAATAGGGATAATAATAATAGTTATAAGGAGAAAGACAAGAAGAATAGGGATAATAATAATAGTAACAGTTATAGCGATAATAATAATAATAATAATAATAAGGATAATAATAATAGTTATAAGGATAAAGACAAGAGTAATATTGATAGTAACAATAGAATAACCATAATAATAACAGTTATAGCGATAATAATAATAGCATTAAGGATAATAATAACGGTTATAGCGATAATAATTATAGTAATAAGGATAATAATAATAGTTTAAGGATAAAGGCAAGAGTAATACGGACAGTAATAATAGTAACAAGAATAATAATAACAGTTATAGCGATAATAATAATAGTAATAAGGATAATATAATAGTTATAAGAAGGAAGACAAGAGGAATAGGGATAATAATAATAGTAACAAGAATAATAGTAACAGTTATAGCGATAATAATAATAGTAATAAGGATAATAATAATAGTTATAAGGATATAGACAAGAGGAATAGGGATAATAGTAATAGTAATAAGATAATAATAACAGTTTATAGCGATAATAATAATAATAATAAGGATAATAATAATAGTTATAAGGAGGAAGACAAGAGGAATAGGGATAATAATAATAGTAACAAGAATAATAATAACAGTTATAGCGATAATAATAATAGTTATAAGGAGAAAGACAAGAGGAATAGGGAAAATAATAATAGTAACAATAATAATAACAACAGTTATAGCGATAATAATAATAATAATAAGGATAATAATAATAGTTATAAGGAGGAAGACAAAAGGAATAGGGATAATAATAATAGTAACAAGAATAATAAGAACAGTTATAGCGGTAATAATAATCGTATTAAGGATAAAGGCAAGAGTAATACGGACAGTAATAATAGTAACAAGAATAATAATAACAGTTATAGCGATAATAATAATAGTAATAAGGATAATAATAATAGTTATAAGGATAAAGACAAGGGCAATAGCGATAATAATAATAGTAATAACAATAATAATAACAGTTGTAGCGATAATAATAATAGTAAAAAGGATTAATAATAATAGTTATATGGATAAAGACAAGAGTAATACGGATAGTAACAATAGTAATAAGAATAATAATAACAGTTATAGCGATAATAATAATAGTAACAAGAATAATAATAACAATTATAGCGATAATAATAATAATAATATGGATAATAATAATAGTTATAAGGAGAAGACAAGAAGAATAGGGATAATAATAATAGTATAAGGAGAAAGACAAGAAGAATAGGGATAATAATAATAGTAACAGTTATAGCGATAATAATAATAATAATAAGGATAATAATAATAGTTATAAGGATAAATACGAGAGGAATAGGGATAATAGTAATAGTAATAAGAATAATAATAACAGTTATAGCGATAATAATAATAGTTATAAGGAGAAAGACAAGAGGAATAGGGATAATAATAATAGTAACAAGAATAATAGTAACAGTTTATAGCGATAATAATAATAGAAATAAGGATAATAATAATAGTTATAAGGATATAGACAAGAGGAATAGCGATAATAGTAATAGTAATAAGAATAATAGTAACAGTTATAGCGATAATAATAATAATAATAAGGATATAATATAGTTATAAGGAGGAAGACAAGAGGAATAGGGATAATAATAATAGTAACAAGAATAATAATAACAGTTATAGCGATAATAATAATAGTGTTAAGGATAACAATAATAGTTATAAGGATAAAGACAAGAGTAATAGGGATAGTAACAATAGAATAACCATAATAATAACAGTTATAGCGATAATAATAATAATAATAATAATAGGATAATAATAATAGTTATAAGGATAAAGACAAGAGGAATAGGGATAATAGTAATAGTAATAAGAATAATAATAACAGTTATAGCGATAATAATAATAATAATAAGGATAATAATAATAGGTATAATGAGAAAGACAAGAGGAATAGGGATAATAACAATAGTAACAAGAATAATAACAACAGTTATAGCGATAATAATAATAGTAACAAGAATAATAATAACAGTTATAGCGATAATAATAATAATAATAAGGATAATAATAATAGTTATATGATAAATACAAGAGGAATAGGGATAATAGTAATAGTAATAAGAATAATAATAACAGTTATAGCGATAATAATAATAGTTATAAGGAGAAAGACAAGAGGAATAGGGATAATAATAATAGTAACAATAATAATAACAACAGTTATAGCGATAATAATAATAATAATAAGGATAATAATAATATTTATAAGGAGGAAGACAAAAGGAATAGGGATAATAATAATAGTAACAAGAATAATAATAACAGTTATAGCGATAATAATAATAGTAATAAGGATAATAATAATAGTTATAAGGATATTGACAAGAGGAATAGGGATAATAATAAATAGTAACAATAATAATAACAACAGTTATAGCGACAATAATAATAATAATAAGGATAATAATAATAGTTATAAGGAGGAAGACAAAAGGAATAGGGATAATAATAATAGTAACAAGAATAATAAGAACAGTTATAGCGGTAATAATAATAGTATTAAGGATAAAGGGCAAGAGTAATACGGACAGTAATAATAGTAACAAGAATAATAATAACAGTTATAGCGATAATAATAATAGTTATAAGGAGAAAGACAAGAGGAATAGGGATAATAATAATAGTAACAATAATAATAACAACAGTTATAGCGATAATAATAATAATAATAAGGATAATAATAATATTTATAAGGAGGAAGACAAAAGGAATAGGGGATAATAATAATAGTAACAAGAAAATAAGAACAGTTATAGCGGTAATAATAATAGTATTACGGATAAAGGCAAGAGTGATACGGACAGTAATAATAGTAACAAGAATAATAATAACAGTTATAGCGATAATAATAATAGTAATAAGGATAATAATAATAGTTATAAGGATAAAGACAAGGGCAATAGCGATAATAATAATAGTAATAACAATAATAATAACAGTTTGTAGCGATAATAATAATAGTAAAAAGGATTAATAATAATAGTTATATGGATAAAGACAAGAGTAATACGGATAGTAACAATAGTAATAAGAATAATAATAACAGTTATAGCGATAATAATAATAGTAACAAGAATAATAATAACAGTTATAGCGATAATAATAATAATAATATGGATAATAATAATAGTTATAAGGAGAAAGACAAGAAGAATAGGGATAATAATAATAGTTATAAGGAGAAAGACAAGGAAGAATAGGGATAATAATAATAGTAACAGTTATAGCGATAATAATAATAATAATAATAATAAGGATAATAATAATAGTTATAAGTATAAAGACAAGAGTAATAGGGATAGTAACAATAGAATAACCATAATAATAACAGTTATAGCAATAATAATAATAGCATTAAGGATAATAATAACGGTTATAGCGATAATAATTATAGTAATAAGGATAATAATAATAGTTATAAGGATAAAGGCAAGAGTAATACGGACAGTAATAATAGTAACAAGAATAATAATAACAGTTATAGCGATAATAATAATAGTAATAAGGATAATAATAATAGTTATAAGAAGGAAGACAAGAGGAATAGGGATAATAATAATAGTAACAAGAATAATAGTAACAGTTATAGCGATAATAATAATAGTAATAAGGATAATAATAATAGTTATAAGGATATAGACAAGAGGAATAGGGATAATAGTAATAGTAATAAGAATAATAATAACAGTTATAGCGATAATAATAATAATAATAAGGATAATAATAATAGTTATAAGGAGGAAGACAAGAGGAATAGGGATAATAATAATAGTAACAAGAATAATAATAACAGTTATAGCGATAATAATAATAGTTATAAGGAGAAAGACAAGAGGAATAGGGATAATAATAATAGTAACAATAATAATAACAACAGTTATAGCGATAATAATAATAATAATAAGGATAATAATAATAGTTATAAGGAGGAAGACAAAAGGAATAGGGATAATAATAATAGTAACAAGAATAATAAGAACAGTTTATAGCGGTAATAATAATCGTATTAAGGATAAAGGCAAGAGTAATACGGACAGTAATAATAGTTAACAAGAATAATAATAACAGTTATAGCGATAATAATAGTAGTAATAAGGATAATAATAATAGTTATAAGGATAAAGACAAGGGCAATAGCGATAATATAATAGTAATAACAATAATAATAACAGTTGTAGCGATAATAATAATAGTAAAAAGGATTAATAATAATAGTTATATGGATAAAGACAAGAGTAATACGGATAGTAACAATAGTAATAAGAATAATAATAACAGTTATAGCGATAATAATAATAGTAACAAGAATAATAATAACAGTTATAGCGATAATAATAATAATAATATGGATAATAATAATAGTTATAAGGAGAAAGACAAGAAGAATAGGGATAATAATAATAGTTATAAGGAGAGAGACAAGAAGAATAGGGATAATAATAATAGTAACAGTTATAGCGATAATAATAATAATAATAATAATAAGGATAATAATAATAGTTATAAGGATAAATACAAGAGGAATAGGGATAATAGTAATAGTAATAAGAATAATAATAACAGTTATAGCGATAATAATAATAGTTATAAGGAGAAAGACAAGAGGAATAGGGATAATAATAATAGTAACAAGAATAATAGTAACAGTTATAGCGATAATAATAGTAATAAGGATAATAATAATAGTTATAAGGATATAGACAAGAGGAATAGGGATAATAGTAATAGTAATAAGAATAATAATAACAGTTATAGCGATAATAATAATAATAATAAGGATAATAATAATAGTTATAAGGAGGAAGACAAGAGGAATAGCGATAATAATAATAGTAACAAGAATAATAATAACAGTTATATCGATAATAATAATAGTGTTAAGGATAATAATAATAGTTATAAGGATAAAGACAAGAGTAATAGGGATAGTAACAATAGAATAACCATAATAATAACAGTTATAGCGATAATAATATTAGTATTAAGGATAATAATATCGGTTATAGCAATAATAATTATAGTAATAAGGATAATAATAATAGTTATAAGGATAAAGGCAAGAGTAATACGGACAGTAATAATAGTAACAAGAATAATAATAACAGTTATAGCGATAATAATAATAGTAATAAGGATAATAATAATAGTTATAAGAAGGAAGACAAGAGGAATAGGGATAATAATAATAGTAACAAGAATAATAGTAACAGTTATAGCGATAATAATAATAGTAATAAGGATAATAATAATAGTTATAAGGATATAGACAAGAGGAATAGTGATAATAGTAATAGTAATAAGAATAATAATAACAGTTATAGCGATAATAATAATAATAATAAGGATAATAATAATAGTTATAAGGAGGAAGACAAAAGGAATAGGGATAATAATAATAGTAACAAGAATAATAATAACAGTTATAGCGGTAATAATAATAGTATTAAGGATAAAGGCAAGAGTGATACGGACAGTAATAATAGTAACAAGAATAATAATAACAGTTATAGCGATAATAATAATAGTAATAAGGATAATAATAATAGTTATAAGGAGGAAGACAAGAGGAATAGGGATAATAATAATGGTAACAAGAATAATAATAACAGTTATATCGATAATAATAATAGTGTTAAGGATAATAATAATAGTTATAAGGATAAAGACAAGAGTAATAGGGATAGTAACAATAGAATAACCATAATAATAACAGTTATAGCGATAATAATAATAGTATTAAGGATAATAATATCGGTTATAGCAATAATAATTATAGTAATAAGGATAATAATAATAGTTATAAGGATAAAGGCAAGAGTAATACGGACAGTAATAATAGTAACAAGAATAATAATAACAGTTATAGCGATAATAATAATAGTAATAAGGATAATAATAATAGTTATAAGAAGGAAGACAAGAGGAATAGGGATCATAATAATAGTAACAAGAATAATAGTAACAGTTATAGCGATAATAATAATAGTAATAAGGATAATAATAATAGTTATAAGGATATAGACAAGAGGAATAGTGATAATAGTAATAGTAATAAGAATAATAATAACAGTTATAGCGATAATAATAATAATAATAAGGATAATAATAATAGTTATAAGGAGGAAGACAAAAGGAATAGGGATAATAATAATAGTAACAAGAATAATAATAACAGTTATAGCGGTAATAATAATAGTATTAAGGATAAAGGCAAGAGTGATACGGACAGTAATAATAGTAACAAGAATAATAATAACAGTTATAGTGATAATAATAATAGTAATAAGGATAATAATAATAGTTATAAGGATATAGACAAGAGGAATAGGGATAATAATAATGGTAACAATAATAATAACGACAGTTATAGCGACAATAATAATAATAATAAGGATAATAATAATAGTTATAAGGAGGAAGACAAAAGGAATAGGGATAATAATAATAGTAACAAGAATAATAAGAACAGTTATAGCGGTAATAATAATAGTATTAAGGATAAAGGCAAGAGTAATACGGACAGTAATAATAGTAACAAGAATAATAATAACAGTTATAGCGATAATAATAATAGTTATACGGAGAAAGACAAGAGGAATAGGGATAATAATAATAGTAACAATAATAATAACAACAGTTATAGCGATAATAATAATAATAATAAGGATAATAATAATAGCTATAAGGAGGAAGACAAAAGGAATAGGGATAATAATAATAGTAACAAGAATAATAAGAACAGTTATAGCGGTAATAATAATAGTATTAAGGCTAAAGGCAAGAGTAATACGGACAGTAATAATAGTAACAAGAATAATAATAACAGTTATAGCGATAATAATAATAGTAATAAGGATAATAATAATAGTTATAAGGAGGAAGACAAGAGGAATAGGGATAATAATAATAGTAACAAGAATAATAATAACAGTTATATCGATAATAATAATAGTGTTAAGGATAATAATAATAGTTATAAGGATAAAGACAAGAGTAATAGGGATAGTAACAATAGAATAACCATAATAATAACAGTTATAGCGATAATAATAATAGTATTAAGGATAATAATATCGGTTATAGCAATAATAATTATAGTAATAAGGATAATAATAATAGTTATAAGGATGAAGGCAAGAGTAATACGGACAGTAATAATAGTAACAAGAATAATAATAACAGTTATAGCGATAATAATAATAGTAATAAGGATAATAATAATAGTTATAAGAAGGAAGACAAGAGGAATAGGGATAATAATAATAGTAACAAGAATAATAGTAACAGTTATAGCGATAATAATAATAGTAATAAGGATAATAATAATAGTTATAAGGATATAGACAAGAGGAATAGTGATAATAGTAATAGTAATAAGAATAATAATAACAGTTATAGCGATAATAATAATAATAATAAGGATAATAATAATAGTTATAAGGAGGAAGACAAAAGGAATAGGGATAATAATAATAGTAACAAGAATAATAATAACAGTTATAGCGGTAATAATAATAGTATTAAGGATAAAGGCAAGAGTGATACGGACAGTAATAATAGTAACAAGAATAATAATAACAGTTATAGTGATAATAATAATAGTAATAAGGATAATAATAATAGTTATAAGGATATAGACAAGAGGAATAGGGATAATAATAATAGTAACAATAATAATAACGACAGTTATAGCGACAATAATAATAATAATAAGGATAATAATAATAGTTATAAGGAGGAAGACAAAAGGAATAGGGATAATAATAATAGTAACAAGAATAATAAGAACAGTTATAGCGGTAATAATAATAGTATTAAGGATAAAGGCAAGAGTAATACGGACAGTAATAATAGTAACAAGAATAATAATAACAGTTATAGCGATAATAATAATAGTTATACGGAGAAAGACAAGAGGAATAGGGATAATAATAATAGTAACAATAATAATAACAACAGTTATAGCGATAATAATAATAATAATAAGGATAATAATAATAGCTATAAGGAGGAAGACAAAAGGAATAGGGATAATAATAATAGTAACAAGAATAATAAGAACAGTTATAGCGGTAATAATAATAGTATTAAGGCTAAAGGCAAGAGTAATACGGACAGTAA
The DNA here is from genome assembly GCA_945859555.1 of Megachile ligniseca. Taxonomy (NCBI): domain Eukaryota; kingdom Metazoa; phylum Arthropoda; class Insecta; order Hymenoptera; family Megachilidae; genus Megachile; species Megachile ligniseca. The sequence continues at coordinate 14,777 of CAMAOC010000119.1, read as the reverse complement.
TAATAGTAACAAGAATAATAATAACAGTTATAGCGATAATAATAATAGTAATAAGGATAATAATAATAGTTATAAGGAGGAAGACAAGAGGAATAGGGATAATAATAATAGTAACAAGAATAATAATAACAGTTATATCGATAATAATAATAGTGTTAAGGATAATAATAATAGTTATAAGGATAAAGACAAGAGTAATAGGGATAGTAACAATAGAATAACCATAATAATAACAGTTATAGCGATAATAATAATAGTATTAAGGATAATAATATCGGTTATAGCAATAATAATTATAGTAATAAGGATAATAATAATAGTTATAAGGATAAAGGCAAGAGTAATACGGACAGTAATAATAGTAACAAGAATAATAATAACAGTTATAGCGATAATAATAATAGTAATAAGGATAATAATAATAGTTATAAGGAGAAAGACAAGAAGAATAGGGATAATAATAATAGTAACAAGAATAATAGTAACAGTTATAGCGATAATAATAATAATAATAAGGATAATAATAATAGTTATAAGGATAAATACAAGAGGAATAGGGATAATAGTAATAGTAATAAGAATAATAATAACAGTTATAGCGATAATAATAATAGTTATAAGGAGAAAGACAAGAGGAATAGGGATAATAATAATAGTAACAAGAATAATAGTAACAGTTATAGCGATAATAATAATAGTAATAAGGATAATAATAATAGTTATAAGGATATAGACAAGAGGAATAGGGATAATAGTAATAGTAATAAGAATAATAATAACAGTTATAACGATAATAATAATAATAATAAGGATAATAATAAAAGTTATAAGGAGGAAGACAAGGCCAATAGGGATAATAATAATAGTAATAGGAATAATAATAACAGTTATATCGATAATAATAATAGTGTTAAGGATAATAATAATAGTTATAAGGAGAAAGACAAGAAGAATAGGGATAATAATAATAGTAACAGTTATAGCGATAATAATAATAATAATAAGGATAATAATAATAGTTATAAGGATAAATACGAGAGGAATAGGGATAATAGTAATAGTAATAAGAATAATAATAACAGTTATAGCGATAATAATAATAGTTATAAGGAGAAAGACAAGAGGAATAGGGATAATAATAATAGTAACAAGAATAATAGTAACAGTTATAGCGATAATAATAAGAGTAATAAGGATAATAATAATAGTTATAAGGATATAGACAAGAGGAATAGCGATAATAGTAATAGTAATAAGAATAATAATAACAGTTATAGCGATAATAATAATAATAATAAGGATAATAATAATAGTTATAAGGAGGAAGACAAGAGGAATAGGGATAATAATAATAGTAACAAGAATAATAATAACAGTTATAGCGATAATAATAATAGTGTTAAGGATAATAATAATAGTTATAAGGATAAAGACAAGAGTAATAGGGATAGTAACAATAGAATAACCATAATAATAACAGTTATAGCGATAATAATAATAATAATAATAATAAGGATAATAATAATAGTTATAAGGATAAAGACAAGAGGAATAGGGATAATAGTAATAGTAATAAGAATAATAATAACAGTTATAGCGATAATAATAATAATAATAAGGATAATAATAATAGGTATAATGAGAAAGACAAGAGGAATAGGGATAATAACAATAGTAACAAGAATAATAACAACAGTTATAGCGATAATAATAATAGTAACAAGAATAATAATAACAGTTATAGCGATAATAATAATAATAATAAGGATAATAATAATAGTTATAAGGATATAGACAAGAGGAATAGGGATAATAATAATAGTAACAATAATAATAACAACAGTTATATCGATAATAATAATAGTGTTAAGGATAATAATAATAGTTATAAGGAGAAAGACAAGAAGAATAGGGATAATAATAATAGTAACAGTTATAGCGATAATAATAATAATAATAAGGATAATAATAATAGTTATAAGGATAAATACGAGAGGAATAGGGATAATAGTAATAGTAATAAGAATAATAATAACAGTTATAGCGATAATAATAATAGTTATAAGGAGAAAGACAAGAGGAATAGGGATAATAATAATAGTAACAAGAATAATAGTAACAGTTATAGCGATAATAATAATAGTAATAAGGATAATAATAATAGTTATAAGGATATAGACAAGAGGAATAGCGATAATAGTAATAGTAATAAGAATAATAATAACAGTTATAGCGATAATAATAATAATAATAAGGATAATAATAATAGTTATAAGGAGGAAGACAAGAGGAATAGGGATAATAATAATAGTAACAAGAATAATAATAACAGTTATAGCGATAATAATAATAGTGTTAAGGATAATAATAATAGTTATAAGGATAAAGACAAGAGTAATAGGGATAGTAACAATAGAATAACCATAATAATAACAGTTATAGCGATAATAATAATAATAATAATAATAAGGATAATAATAATAGTTATAAGGATAAAGACAAGAGGAATAGGATAATAGTAATAGTAATAAGAATAATAATAACAGTTATAGCGATAATAATAATAATAATAAGGATAATAATAATAGGTATAATGAGAAAGACAAGAGGAATAGGGATAATAACAATAGTAACAAGAATAATAACAACAGTTATAGCGATAATAATAATAGTAACAAGAATAATAATAACAGTTATAGCGATAATAATAATAATAATAAGGATAATAATAATAGTTATAAGGATATAGACAAGAGGAATAGGGATAATAATAATAGTAACAATAATAATAACAACAGTTATAGCGACAATAATAATAATAATAAGGATAATAATAATAGTTATAAGGAGGAAGACAAAAGGAATAGGGATAATAATAATAGTAACAAGGACAGTAATAATAGTAACAAGAATAATAATAACAGTTATAGCGATAATAATAATAGTAATAAGGATAATAATAATAGTTATAAGAAGGAAGACAAGAGGAATAGGGATAATAATAATAGTAACAAGAATAATAGTAACAGTTATAGCGATAATAATAATAGTAATAAGGATAATAATAATAGTTATAAGGATATAGACAAGAGGAATAGGGATAATAGTAATAGTAATAAGAATAATAATAACAGTTATAGCGATAATAATAATAATAATAAGGATAATAATAATAGTTATAAGGAGGAAGACAAGAGGAATAGGGATAATAATAATAGTAACAAGAATAATAATAACAGTTATAGCGATAATAATAATAGTTATAAGGAGAAAGACAAGAGGAATAGGGATAATAATAATAGTAACAATAATAATAACAACAGTTATAGCGATAATAATAATAATAATAAGGATAATAATAATAGTTATAAGGAGGAAGACAAAAGGAATAGGGATAATAATAATAGTAACAAGAATAATAAGAACAGTTATAGCGGTAATAATAATCGTATTAAGGATAAAGGCAAGAGTAATACGGACAGTAATAATAGTAACAAGAATAATAATAACAGTTATAGCGATAATAATAGTAGTAATAAGGATAATAATAATAGTTATAAGGATAAAGACAAGGGCAATAGCGATAATAATAATAGTAATAACAATAATAATAACAGTTGTAGCGATAATAATAATAGTAAAAAGGATTAATAATAATAGTTATGTGGATAAAGACAAGAGTAATACGGATAGTAACAATAGTAATAAGAATAATAATAACAGTTATAGCGATAATAATAATAGTAACAAGAATAATAATAACAGTTATAGCGATAATAATAATAATAATATGGATAATAATAATAGTTATAAGGAGAAAGACAAGAAGAATAGGGATAATAATAATAGTTATAAGGAGAGAGACAAGAAGAATAGGGATAATAATAATAGTAACAGTTATAGCGATAATAATAATAATAATAATAATAAGGATAATAATAATAGTTATAAGGATAAATACAAGAGGAATAGGGATAATAGTAATAGTAATAAGAATAATAATAACAGTTATAGCGATAATAATAATAGTAATAAGGATAATAATAATAGTTATAAGGATATAGACAAGAGGAATAGGGATAATAATAATAGTAACAATAATAATAACAACAGTTATAGCGACAATAATAATAATAATAAGGATAATAATAATAGTTATAAGGAGGAAGACAAAAGGAATAGGGATAATAATAATAGTAACAAGAATAATAAGAACAGTTATAGCGGTAATAATAATAGTATTAAGGATAAAGGCAAGAGTAATACGGACAGTAATAATAGTAACAAGAATAATAATAACAGTTATAGCGATAATAATAATAGTAATAAGGATAATAATAATAGTTATAAGAAGGAAGACAAGAGGAATAGGGATAATAATAATAGTAACAAGAATAATAGTAACAGTTATAGCGGTAATAATAATAGTAATAAGGATAATAATAATAGTTATAAGGATATAGACAAGAGGAATAGGGATAATAGTAATAGTAATAAGAATAATAATAACAGTTATAGCGATAATAATAATAATAATAAGGATAATAATAATAGTTATAAGGAGGAAGACAAGAGGAATAGGGATAATAATAATAGTAACAAGAATAATAATAACAGTTATAGCGATAATAATAATAGTTATAAGGAGAAAGACAAGAGGAATAGGGATAATAATAATAGTAACAATAATAATAACAACAGTTATAGCGATAATAATAATAATAATAAGGATAATAATAATAGTTATAAGGAGGAAGACAAAAGGAATAGGGATAATAATAATAGTAACAAGAATAATAAGAACAGTTATAGCGGTAATAATAATCGTATTAAGGATAAAGGCAAGAGTAATACGGACAGTAATAATAGTAACAAGAATAATAATAACAGTTATAGCGATAATAATAGTAGTAATAAGGATAATAATAATAGTTATAAGGATAAAGACAAGGGCAATAGCGATAATAATAATAGTAATAACAATAATAATAACAGTTGTAGCGATAATAATAATAGTAAAAAGGATTAATAATAATAGTTATGTGGATAAAGACAAGAGTAATACGGATAGTAACAATAGTAATAAGAATAATAATAACAGTTATAGCGATAATAATAATAGTAACAAGAATAATAATAACAGTTATAGCGATAATAATAATAATAATATGGATAATAATAATAGTTATAAGGAGAAAGACAAGAAGAATAGGGATAATAATAATAGTTATAAGGAGAGAGACAAGAAGAATAGGGATAATAATAATAGTAACAGTTATAGCGATAATAATAATAATAATAATAATAAGGATAATAATAATAGTTATAAGGATAAATACAAGAGGAATAGGGATAATAGTAATAGTAATAAGAATAATAATAACAGTTATAGCGATAATAATAATAGTTGTAAGGAGAAAGACAAGAGGAATAGGGATAATAATAATAGTAACAAGAATAATAGTAACAGTTATAGCGATAATAATAGTAATAAGGATAATAATAATAGTTATAAGGATATAGACAAGAGGAATAGGGATAATAGTAATAGTAATAAGAATAATAATAACAGTTATAGCGATAATAATAATAATAATAAGGATAATAATAATAGTTATACGGAGGAAGACAAGAGGAATAGGGATAATAATAATAGTAACAAGAATAATAATAACAGTTATATCGATAATAATAATAGTGTTAAGGATAATAATAATAGTTATAAGGATAAAGACAAGAGTAATAGGGATAGTAACAATAGAATAACCATAATAATAACAGTTATAGCGATAATAATATTAGTATTAAGGATAATAATATCGGTTATAGCAATAATAATTATAGTAACAAGTATAATAATAACAGTTATAGCGATAATAATAATAGTAATAAGGATAATAATAATAGTTATAAGAAGGAAGACAAGAGGAATAGGGATAATAATAATAGTAATAAGGATAATAATAATAGTTATAAGAAGGAAGACAAGAGGAATAGGGATAATAATAATAGTAACAAGAATAATAGTAACAGTTATAGCGATAATAATAATAGTAATAAGGATAATAATAATAGTTATAAGGATATAGACAAGAGGAATAGTGATAATAGTAATAGTAATAAGAATAATAATAACAGTTATAGCGATAATAATAATAATAATAAGGATAATAATAATAGTTATAAGGAGGAAGACAAAAGGAATAGGGATAATAATAATAGTAACAAGAATAATAATAACAGTTATAGCGGTAATAATAATAGTATTAAGGATAAAGGCAAGAGTGATACGGACAGTAATAATAGTAACAAGAATAATAATAACAGTTATAGTGATAATAATAATAGTAATAAGGATAATAATAATAGTTATAAGGATATAGACACGAGGAATAGGGATAATAATAATAGTAACAATAATAATAACGACAGTTATAGCGACAATAATAATAATAATAAGGATAATAATAATAGTTATGAGGAGGAAGACAAAAGGAATAGGGATAATAATAATAGTAACAAGAATAATAAGAACAGTTATAGCGGTAATAATAATAGTATTAAGGATAAAGGCAAGAGTAATACGGACAGTAATAATAGTAACAAGAATAATAATAACAGTTATAGCGATAATAATAATAGTTATACGGATAAAGACAAGAGTAATAGGGATAGTAACAATAGAATAACCATAATAATAACAGTTATAGCGATAATAATAATAGTATTAAGGATAATAATATCGGTTATAGCAATAATAATTATAGTAATAAGGATAATAATAATAGTTATAAGGAGAAAGACAAGAGGAATAGGGATAATAATAATAGTAACAAGAATAATAGTAACAGTTATAGCGATAATAATAATAGTAATAAGGATAATAATAATAGTTATAAGGATATAGACAAGAGGAATAGCGATAATAGTAATAGTAATAAGAATAATAATAACAGTTATAGCGATAATAATAATAATAATAAGGATAATAATAATAGTTATAAGGAGGAAGACAAGAGGAATAGGGATAATAATAATAGTAACAAGAATAATAATAACAGTTATAGCGATAATAATAATAGTGTTAAGGATAATAATAATAGTTATAAGGATAAAGACAAGAGTAATAGGGATAGTAACAATAGAATAACCATAATAATAACAGTTATAGCGATAATAATAATAATAATAATAATAAGGATAATAATAATAGTTATAAGGATAAAGACAAGAGGAATAGGGATAATAGTAATAGTAATAAGAATAATAATAACAGTTATAGCGATAATAATAATAATAATAAGGATAATAATAATAGGTATAATGAGAAAGACAAGAGGAATAGGGATAATAACAATAGTAACAAGAATAATAACAACAGTTATAGCGATAATAATAATAGTAACAAGAATAATAATAACAGTTATAGCGATAATAATAATAATAATAAGGATAATAATAATAGTTATATGGATAAATACAAGAGGAATAGGGATAATAGTAATAGTAATAAGAATAATAATAACAGTTATAGCGATAATAATAATAGTTACAAGGAGAAAGACAAGAGGAATAGGGATAATAATAATAGTAACAATAATAATAACAACAGTTATAGCGATAATAATAATAATAATAAGGATAATAATAATATTTATAAGGAGGAAGACAAAAGGAATAGGGATAATAATAATAGTAACAAGAATAATAATAACAGTTATAGCGGTAATAATAATAGTATTAAGGATAAAGGCAAGAGTGATACGGACAGCAATAATAGTAACAAGAATAATAATAACAGTTATAGCGATAATAATAATAGTAATAAGGATAATAATAATAGTTATAAGGATATAGACAAGAGGAATAGGGATAATAATAATAGTAACAATAATAATAACAACAGTTATAGCGACAATAATAATAATAATAAGGATAATAATAATAGTTATAAGGAGGAAGACAAAAGGAATAGGGATAATAATAATAGTAACAAGAATAATAAGAACAGTTATAGCGGTAATAATAATAGTATTAAGGATAAAGGCAAGAGTAATACGGACAGTAATAATAGTAACAAGAATAATAATAACAGTTATAGCGATAATAATAATAGTTATAAGGAGAAAGACAAGAGGAATAGGGATAATAATAATAGTAACAATAATAATAACAACAGTTATAGCGATAATAATAATAATAATAAGGATAATAATAATATTTATAAGGAGGAAGACAAAAGGAATAGGGATAATAATAATAGTAACAAGAATAATAATAACAGTTATAGCGGTAATAATAATAGTATTAAGGATAAAGGCAAGAGTGATACGGACAGTAATAATAGTAACAAGAATAATAATAACAGTTGTAGCGATAATAATAATAGTAAAAAGGATTAATAATAATAGTTATATGGATAAAGACAAGAGTAATACGGATAGTAACAATAGTAATAAGAATAATAATAACAGTTATAGCGATAATAATAATAGTAACAAGAATAATAATAACAGTTATAGCGGTAATAATAATAGTATTAAGGATAAAGGCAAGAGTAATACGGAGAGTAATAATAGTAACAAGAATAATAATAACAGTTATAGCGATAACAATAATAGTAATAAGGATAATAATAATAGTTATAAGGATATAGACAAGAGGAATAGGGATAATAGTAATAGTAATAAGAATAATAATAACAGTTATAGCGATAATAATAATAATAATAAGGATAATAATAATAGTTATATGGATAAATACAAGAGGAATAGGGATAATAGTAATAGTAATAAGAATAATAATAACAGTTATAGCGATAATAATAATAGTTACAAGGAGAAAGACAAGAGGAATAGGGATAATAATAATAGTAACAATAATAATAACAACAGTTATAGCGATAATAATAATAATAATAAGGATAATAATAATATTTATAAGGAGGAAGACAAAAGGAATAGGGATAATAATAATAGTAACAAGAATAATAATAACAGTTATAGCGGTAATAATAATAGTATTAAGGATAAAGGCAAGAGTGATACGGACAGCAATAATAGTAACAAGAATAATAATAACAGTTATAGCGATAATAATAATAGTAATAAGGATAATAATAATAGTTATAAGGATATAGACAAGAGGAATAGGGATAATAATAATAGTAACAATAATAATAACAACAGTTATAGCGACAATAATAATAATAATAAGGATAATAATAATAGTTATAAGGAGGAAGACAAAAGGAATAGGGATAATAATAATAGTAACAAGAATAATAAGAACAGTTATAGCGGTAATAATAATAGTATTAAGGATAAAGGCAAGAGTAATACGGACAGTAATAATAGTAACAAGAATAATAATAACAGTTATAGCGATAATAATAATAGTTATAAGGAGAAAGACAAGAGGAATAGGGATAATAATAATAGTAACAATAATAATAACAACAGTTATAGCGATAATAATAATAATAATAAGGATAATAATAATATTTATAAGGAGGAAGACAAAAGGAATAGGGATAATAATAATAGTAACAAGAATAATAATAACAGTTATAGCGGTAATAATAATAGTATTAAGGATAAAGGCAAGAGTGATACGGACAGTAATAATAGTAACAAGAATAATAATAACAGTTGTAGCGATAATAATAATAGTAAAAAGGATTAATAATAATAGTTATATGGATAAAGACAAGAGTAATACGGATAGTAACAATAGTAATAAGAATAATAATAACAGTTATAGCGATAATAATAATAATAATAAGGATAATAGTAATAGTTATAAGGAGAAAGACAAGAGGAATAGGGATAATAATAATAGTAACAAGAATAATAGTAACAGTTATAGCGATAATAATAATAATAATAAGGATAATAATAATAGTTATAAGGAGAAAGACAAGAGGAATAGGGATAATAATAATAGTAACAAGAATAATAGTAACAGTTATAGCGATAATAATAATAGTTATAAGGAGAAAGACAAGAGCAATAGGGATAATAATAATAGTAACAATAATAATAACAACAGTTATAGCGATAATAATAATAATAATAAGGATAATAATAATAGTTATAAGGAGGAAGACAAAAGGAATAGGGATAATAATAATAGTAACAAGAATAATAATAACAGTTATAGCGGTAATAATTCTAGTATTAAGGATAAAGGCAAGAGTAATACGGACAGTAATAATAGTAACAAGAATAATAATAACAGTTATAGCGATAATAATAATAATAATAAGGATAATAATAATAGTTATAAGGAGAAAGACAAGAGGAATAGGTATAATAATAATAGTAACAATAATAATATCAACAGTTATAGCGATAATAATAATAATAATAAGGATAATAATAATAGTTATAAGAAGGAAGACAAAAGGAATAGGAATAATAATAATAGTAACAAGAATAATAATAACAGTTATAGCGATAATAATAATAGTAATAAGGATAATAATAATAGTTATAAGGATATAGACAAGAGGAATAGGGATAATAGTAATAGTAATAAGAATAATAATAACAGTTATAGCGATAATAATAATAGTAATAACAATAATAATAACAGTTGTAGCGATAATAATAATAGTAAAAAGGATTAATAATAATAGTTATATGGATAAAGACAAGAGTAATACGGATAGTAACAATAGTAATAAGAATAATAATAACAGTTATAGCGATAATAATAATAGTAACAAGAATAATAATAACAGTTATAGCGATAATAATAATAATAATATGGATAATAATAATAGTTATAAGGATAAATACAAGAGGAATAGGGATAATAGTAATAGTAATAAGAACAATAATAACAGTTATAGCGATAATAATAATAGTTATAAGGAGAAAGACAAGAGGAATAGGGATAATAATAATAGTAACAAGAATAATAGTAACAGTTATAGCGATAATAATAATAGTTATAAGGAGAAAGACAAGAGCAATAGGGATAATAATAATAGTAACAATAATAATAACAACAGTTATAGCGATAATAATAATAATAATAAGGATAATAATAATAGTTATAAGGAGGAAGACAAAAGGAATAGGGATAATAATAATAGTAACAAGAATAATAATAACAGTTATAGCGGTAATAATTCTAGTATTAAGGATAAAGGCAAGAGTAATACGGACAGTAATAATAGTAACAAGAATAATAATAACAGTTATAGCGATAATAATAATAATAATAAGGATAATAATAATAGTTATAAGGAGAAAGACAAGAGGAATAGGTATAATAATAATAGTAACAATAATAATATCAACAGTTATAGCGATAATAATAATAATAATAAGGATAATAATAATAGTTATAAGAAGGAAGACAAAAGGAATAGGAATAATAATAATAGTAACAAGAATAATAATAACAGTTATAGCGATAATAATAATAGTAATAAGGATAATAATAATAGTTATAAGGATATAGACAAGAGGAATAGGGATAATAGTAATAGTAATAAGAATAATAATAACAGTTATAGCGATAATAATAATAGTAATAACAATAATAATAACAGTTGTAGCGATAATAATAATAGTAAAAAGGATTAATAATAATAGTTATATGGATAAAGACAAGAGTAATACGGATAGTAACAATAGTAATAAGAATAATAATAACAGTTATAGCGATAATAATAATAGTAATAAGGATAATAATAATAGTTATAAGGATATAGACAAGAGGAATAGGGATAATAGTAATAGTAATAAGAATAATAATAACAGTTATAGCGATAATAATAATAATAATAAGGATAATAATAATAGTTATAAGGAGGAAGACAATGCCAATAGGGATAATAATAATAGTAATAAAAATAATAATAACAGTTATATCGATAATAATAATAGTGTTAAGGATAATAATAATAGTTATAAGGAGAAAGACAAGAAGAATAGGGATAATAATAATAGTTATAAGGAGAAAGACAGGAAGAATAGGGATAATAATAATAGTAACAGTTATAGCGATAATAATAATAATAATAAGGATAATAATAATAGTTATAAGGATAAATACAAGAGGAATAGGGATAATAGTAATAGTAATAAGAACAATAATAACAGTTATAGCGATAATAATAATAGTTATAAGGAGAAAGACAAGAGGAATAGGGATAATAATAATAGTAATAAGAATAATAATAACAGTTATAGCGATAATAATAATAATAATAAGGATAATAATAATAGTTATAAGGAGGAAGACAAGAGGAATAGGGATAATAATAATAGTAACAAGAATAATAATAACAGTTATAGCGATAATAATGATAGTGTTAAGGATAATAATAATAGTTATAAGGATATAGACAAGAGGAATAGGGATAATAGTAATAGTAATAAGAATAATAATAACAGTTATAGCGATAATAATAATAATAATAAGGATAATAATAATAGTTATGAGGATAAAGAAAAGAGGAATAGGGATAATAATAATAGTAACAATAATAATAACAACAGTTATAGCGATAATAATAATAATAATAAGGATAATAATAATAGTTAAAAGAAGGAAGACAAAAGGAATAGGAATAATAATAATAGTAACAAGAATAATAATTACAGTTATAGCGATAATAATAATAGTAATAAGGATAATAATAATAGTTATAAGGATATAGACAAGAGGAATAGGGATAATAGTAATAGTAATAAGAATAATAATAACAGTTATAGCGATAATAATAATAGTAATAAGGATAATAATAACAGTTATAGCGATAATAATAATAATAATAATAATAATAATAATAAGGATTATAATAATAGGTATAAGGAGAAAGACAAGAGGAATAGGGATAATAACAATAGTAACAAGAATAATAACAACAGTTATAGCGATAATAATAATAGTAACAAGAATAATAATAACAGTTATAGCGATAATAATAATAATAATAAGGATAATAATAATAGTTATAAGGATAAAGACAAGGGCAATAGCGATAATAATAATAGTAATAACAATAATAATAACAGTTGTAGCGATAATAATAATAGTAAAAAGGATTAATAATAATAGTTATATGGATAAAGACAAGAGTAATACGGATAGTAACAATAGTAATAAGAATAATAATAACAGTTATAGCGATAATAATAATAGTAACAAGAATAATAATAACAGTTATAGCGATAATAATAATAATAATAAGGATAATAGTAATAGTTATAAGGAGAAAGACAAGAGGAATAGGGATAATAATAATAGTAACAAGAATAATAGTAACAGTTATAGCGATAATAATAATAATAATAAGGATAATAATAATAGTTATAAGGAGAAAGACAAGAGGAATAGGGATAATAATAATAGTAACAAGAATAATAGTAACAGTTATAGCGATAATAATAATAGTTATAAGGAGAAAGACAAGAGGAATAGGGATAATAATAATAGTAACAATAATAATAACAACAGTTGTAGCGATAATAATAATAATAATAAGGATAATAATAATAGTTACAAGGAGGAAGACAAAAGGAATAGGGATAATAATAATAGTAACAAGAATAATAATAACAGTTATAGCGGTAATAATAATAGTATTAAGGATAAAGGCAAGAGTAATACGGATAGTAACAATAGTAATAAGAATAATAATAACAGTTATAGCGATAATAATAATAGTAACAAGAATAATAATAACAGTTATAGCGATAATAATAATAATAATATGGATAATAATAATAGTTATAAGGAGAAAGACAAGAAGAATAGGGATAATAATAATAGTAACAAGAATAATAGTAACAGTTATAGCGATAATAATAATAATAATAAGGATGATAATAATAGTTATAAGGATAAATACAAGAGGAATAGGGATAATAGTAATAGTAATAAGAATAATAATAACAGTTATAGCGATAATAATAATAGTTATAAGGAGAAAGACAAGAGGAATAGGGATAATAATAATAGTAACAAGAATAATAGTAACAGTTATAGCGATAATAATAATAGTAATAAGGATAATAATAATAGTTATAAGGATAAATACAAGAGGAATAGGGATAATAGTAATAGTAATAAGAACAATAATAACAGTTATAGCGATAATAATAATAGTTATAAGGAGAAAGACAAGAGGAATAGGGATAATAATAATAGTAATAAGAATAATAATAACAGTTATAGCGATAATAATAATAATAATAAGGATAATAATAATAGTTATAAGGAGGAAGACAAGAGGAATAGGGATAATAATAATAGTAACAAGAATAATAATAACAGTTATAGCGATAATAATGATAGTGTTAAGGATAATAATAATAGTTATAAGGATATAGACAAGAGGAATAGGGATAATAGTAATAGTAATAAGAATAATAATAACAGTTATAGCGATAATAATAATAATAATAAGGATAATAATAATAGTTATGAGGATAAAGAAAAGAGGAATAGGGATAATAATAATAGTAACAATAATAATAACAACAGTTATAGCGATAATAATAATAATAATAAGGATAATAGTAATAGTAATAAGAATAATAATAACAGTTATAGCTATAATAATAATAATAATAAGGATAATAATAATAGTTATGAGGATAAAGAAAAGAGGAATAGGGATAATAATAGTAGTAACAATAATAATAACAATAGTTATAGCGATAATAATAATAATAATAAGGATAATAATAATAGTTATAAGGAGAAAGACAAGAGGAATAGGGATAATAATAATAGTAACAAGAATAATAGTACCA